>JAMKPZ010000871.1:0-68454 GCA_024699675.1 Amphibolis antarctica | reverse complement strand
GTTAGAAAATTTCTTAATCTTCCCGACGTCCCTCCTCCGCAACCCTCACACACGTCCTCTTCGGGATCAGCCTTGCCTATCTTTGGCGCATCCGGACAAAGCGCGCAAGCAACCACGGTTATTGCGAGGCAGCAATCACAGTGTTCAGATAGGAAAATATCATCGTCATCCGTCATCAGCCAGCGGATTCGCAATTTGGAAAAGTCAGTGAAGGGAAGAGGCAAATCAAAAAAGAAGAGGTAGTCAATCGTGACGGAGTTGTTCCAAGTGATATCCATTCAGTCGGCGGAAGGATCTGCCTAACATCATATTGTTCACGAAAACTGCTCAATTTTGAATAGCAAAGTTTACTCAGTTTTCTCTACCTCGGGTATGGGCGCTGCAATTGATCGAAAGGTACATTGCCACAACAAATTGAGGGTACATTCTTGTTTGTTGAAATAAATTAACCAGTGCGTTATTAAAGTACATCTGTAAGCACGTTACAGTGAACGAGTGAACATACGTATTTTTTTTCTTCTTAAGTAATAATCATTTTTATTACTTATGCTTATTGAATTTGTTGAACTGGAGTTCGTAAGTCGGCCCGCAGGGTGGTAGCCCTTGAAAGCAAAAGGCGACGACGAGCAATCAAGTCTCTTTTTATATCATGCAAGCAGAAGCAGAGCCGCCCTTGTAAGACGCAAAACAACTAAAATGCAAAAAAGGTTAGGAACCAGATCAAAAAGTCAGGTCATTTAGATGAGTTTGTACATTCTTAGGCCACACCCAAGTCACCCCTACCACTCTAAACACTAGCAGACATTCATTCCTCCACTCATTGGGAGAAGCTGAAGAATCTGCACGATTGGCGTTCGGACCTGAATATGTCAGTCCTCGACCGCAATCCCCAAGAGGGACAAGCGCGAATCAGGATACCACATCCAACTCATACATTTGATTTACAAAATTTAAATTTTAAAAAAACTACAAAATATCGCGTTCGGCGATCTTTCCGGACATCATGGAAATTCGACTAATTGCTAAACGTATGGCAACTATCCGAGGAGCGTTAATTTTCAGCCCCGTTGTCACATGGTCCACATCTCATATTCGTCACAGGTGTTTCTGACAGTCACTTATTGCAGAACAGGAGTTTTATGAATTGAATATGCACGGCCCGAAGTTTTGAGAGAATATTCCTCTGCCATCAGAAAAAAACTATAAAGTTTATTTCTAGAACGGGGAAGAGTGTTATGGTGTCGACCACCAACTACTGCACAACTAACCAGATCCATCTAAATCTATCTAACCCAGGCTAATGGCCACTCAGGGCCTACCTTCGAAAACCACCTGGCTACCCAACAAGCTTGACACAAGAAAAGTTATTTTGTAACAAGTCAAAACCAAGACAATAAGACAGTACGTCAAAAAAACTTGAATTAAGTAACCTAAAATAAATGAATTCAGACATGAAGAGTAGATATATTCTTGCAAGCATTATATGTTAGATAATGCAAGCAAACTTCCATATAGAAAAGCAAGAAATTGTATGTTCGGGTTGGACAAGTCCTATTGCAACTTCGTTATTACATGTCAAAGCTCCAACAATTATGAATTGCAACTTCGACAATTGTAAGCACAAGGATTCAAACCTTCCCTAGCAGGAGCTCTGGTAAGACACAACCAACAGACCACATATCAATTGCAGTTGTGCACTCGGTGGCCCCAAAAATCAGTTCAGGAGCTCTATGGTAGCGAGAACAGATGTATGATATGTTGGGCTCCCCAGGTATCTGAAAGCAGTGATATTGGGTGTCAAATTTTAGAAAACAAGAACCATATGCCCATAACCAGTTCTGGTCCAACAGTTATTCTGGGTGGAAAGCAAAAATGGCATACCAACACTTTGGCACTTCCAAAGTCACAAAGCTTTCGTTGGCATAAACCATGTTCAATTTTTAATCTTCCCCACCTCCATCACCATCAACATCCACCCATTCGAAACCACTATCAGCCTCAACAGGGACCTCTACAACCGTCACCAGCCACTCCAGCTGCTGCCACCAGTTCTGGCCCTTACAGACATCGGTCCCGCCCCCAAGAAGTCCCCTCCAGCTGTCTGCAAGCAACCTGTGCATGATCGTCCAAGAAATGTCCACTGCAAAGGTAAAAGGCATACCAGAGTCCATCACTTTCTGTCATCATTTTTCCTAATCCTCATTCAAGAAACTCGGATTGGTCGTCGTCGTCGTCGTCGTCGTCGCGCACGCTCTCCCACCCCCTCCCAAGACTGGTGAGCGCCCTGTCCAAGTTAACTTTCTTGGGGCTCAAGAGAAGCAACCCCCCAAGCTTCCTCCTCGCCACATATACTTCGTTCGGCTCCAGCAGTTCCCCTCTCCTGTAGGCTTCTCTCAAAAACACGGTGTGGAGTTTTCCCTGGTTCCCCCGCGTGCACACGTAGAACATCCCCTGATACTGCAGAAGGAACTCCTTCATCTTCTTTGGTAGGTCCATCGCCTGCCGGAAATGTGCAATCCTCTCCATCGTCATCCTCTTCTCCACCGTCAGAGAAAGCAATTCATGAACGACGGCCACCGCACGCTTCTCCATCCGCCTTCTTGCCTCCAGCGACCGCAGGTCGTATCCCGACACATCCTCGTACGGCGACCAGTAAGGCAGGCGCTGCCACTTCCACATTGCCACGCGGAAGTACTTGCCCATCTTAAAGCCCGGCGGGAAGTTGAGGGAGAACGCGAACCGCGAATCTTCGGCGTCGCAACCCCGCACCCGATACTCCTCCTCCCTCACCCTCTCGATCGCGCATATCGCAAGCTCCCCTGAGTCCTCCGCGTGGATGATCTCCACGTACTTGGACCGGGGCTCGTTCACGTCCGCCCCAGGACCAACCAAGCGGAAGAAGCCGGGATTTTTGAGAATCACGGACTGCTCAAAATCATCGGGCAGCCCCAGGTCGCGCCTTGCCACGCGAATGTGCTCGACCCGTATCCGCCCCGCATTCGACAGCATGAGAAGCTTCCTCAACCGGTACACGGACTGGGGGATCATGTTCCGGACGGCGATGGCCTCCTCCTCGACCTGGCGCAGCGCGTGAGGAGTGAGACGGCACCAGAGGACGCGCTGGACGGGGTGCTCGTAGACGTGGAAGACGTGGGGGTGTTTGAGGAGGAAGGAGCCGGCCTCGTGAGGGGCGAGGCCGAGGAGGCGGCGGGCGAGCGTGTCGAGGCGGGCGATGGGGACGGTGGCGGAAGGGTGGGAGAGGATGAGGCCCTGGATCTTGAGGGCGCGGCGGACCTTCTTCTCCACCTCCATGTAGTTGTCGAAGGCGTGGTCGCGAACGCGGGCGGGTTTCTTGGGGAGGGAGGTGGATCTGGACATGGGGCGAGAGAGGAACGGGAGAGAGCGGCGGAGAAGGGAGGAGGAGGAGGAGGAGGAGGAGGAGGAGTAAAGCATCGTGATCATGTTGGGGGCGAGAGCCGAGAGGCAGGGCCCGAGGAGGAGTGCCATGTATGTGATCATCATCAGCTCATGTTGGGCCTGGGCCTGGGCCGGCATGATCATTTCGGACTTTGCTGCATCCCATCAAGCCCACGTACGCCGATCGATTCAAATATAATAAACATAAAACGTACATCCTTGCGAGAAACACAGACATTGATTTTTCTCTCTCGCTACGCACCCATCGATCAGAAAGCGGCTGCCGACCAACTCCTTTCTTCCAAGTCAAGAGTTCCACCTATTTTTTCTTTTTTTCTTTTGTTTCTTGATGAGGTCACGCATATGTACACACGCGGAAAGCGCGCGGAGTGTGCATTATTTGTTGACTAATTAACTAGCTGCAAAGCCTCCACCATGTCGGGTACGGTGGAGATGGAGAGGAGACGGGAGACGTC
The DNA here is from genome assembly GCA_024699675.1 of Amphibolis antarctica. Taxonomy (NCBI): domain Eukaryota; kingdom Viridiplantae; phylum Streptophyta; class Magnoliopsida; order Alismatales; family Cymodoceaceae; genus Amphibolis; species Amphibolis antarctica. The sequence continues at coordinate 64,561 of JAMKPZ010000871.1, read as the reverse complement.
TCACCATGATGAGGAAGGCGGCGGCGGAGGCACGATCAAGGGCGGCGACGTCGCCAACGGCGGCCACCACTACGGAGGCGGTGTTCGTGGAAAGCCTCGGAGGTGGACCACGTGGTTGGTGCCGGTGGTGGGGGTGGCCTACGTGGCGGTGTTCGTGGTGACCATGTTCGAAAACAACTGCCCGTCGGAGAGCGGCAAGTGCGTGGCCACCAGCCTCCGCCGGTTCTCCTTCCAGCCGGTCCGGGAGAATCCGCTTTACGGGCCGTCGGCACGGACGTGAGTCCCTCAAATGACATATGGATCATATATATATTCCCAATAAAATTGAAATCGCGGGTCTTCAGATTGGAGAAAATGGGGGCTCTCCAGCGGCACAAGATCGTGGACCAACATCAGGGATGGCGGCTGATCAGCTGCATCGCGTTGCACGCAGGAGTCATCCACCTTGGCGTCTGCGTACTAAGCCTCCTCTTCATCGGCATCCGTCTCGAACGCCAATTTGGGTTTGGTATATTGTCTAGCGCGTGCTACTTAATTATGGTAGACACAACTGCATGACTTAATTATGGTAGTGAATTTGCAGTACGGGTTGGGATCATATACCTGGTATCGGGCTTTGGCGGCAGCGTCCTTTCTGCCCTTTTCAGCGCAAATCGCATCACCGTCGGTGCATCCGGTGCCCTCTTTGGACTCCTCGGAGCAATGCTTTCCGAAATCATAACAAACTGGACAATATACTACAACAAAGTAAGTTTTTCTTTTTTACATATACATACTTTTTGTAAACATACATACACATTATATATATATATATATATATATACCGGCCTCTTCTTTCCTGTGTGTATATACCGTGTGCGCGTGTGTACATGTATGTAGGTGGCCGCCCTGCTCACACTTGTGGTCGTCATCGCAATCAACTCGGCGGTTGGAATTGCACCTCATGTGGATAACTTCCACCACATCGGAGGTCTTGTGACGGGCTTCTTCCTAGGGTTCATACTCCTGCTTCGACCTCAATTCCGCTGGATGGAACGCCACAATCTCCCACCCCAAGCCCAAGTGAAATCCAAGTACAAGCCCTACCAAATCCTACTATGGGTCCTTGCCTTGTGCCTGCTCGTAGCTTGGTAAGCGCCTTAATTTTATCAATTTTTCCCTCTTTTGATAGAATCCGTACGCGCCCTAATTCTGTATGCTCCTTCCAGCCTTGCGGTGGGCTTGGTGATGCTGTTCGAGGGGAAGAATTGGTACCATCGCTGCCATCGTTGGTGCCGTTATCTGAGCTGTGTGCCCACTTCAAGTTGGGAATGCCGGGACTGAGCGCCCACCACCGCACCCTACCATTTACCTTTATCTTTCTCATTTATTTCGTTTATATATTATATCTTATATGTATGTCTCTGATCGATACCGGTTGCCGTTGTACGTTTCTACTGTAGTTGTATGTGTTCACTCTCTCTCTCTCTCTCTCTCTCTTTGTATATATATACATATATATATATAGATATGTATTGGATGACGATTTCTAAGCGTCTACTTCGACGGCGTACACTTGTATTTCTTACGGTACGTCACTGCACGCTGTTTTTTATTCGAATAGCGTATGAATCTACTCCACGGTATTGATTGTTGTAGATGTCAACCATATATTTTTCATTTGATTCGTAAGAAACGACTAATTAATTCGGAAAAAGATATTTGATTTTAACCGTTTGACAATTACAAAATTTCGGCAAAATATCTTAACTGTCGGTCGATCATTCGGCAATTACAAGATTTGTTTCTTATAGATATTAAACATTTATACTTTTGTGTTAATTATTAAAGCGGTTTGCCCAGAAATGTCTTCCAACAGATCGATAACATTTTTTCAGCTTATAATTGAAATACTATGACCCATCTCTTTTTTAATTAGATGAAGTCGTTAAAATATAATCATTAAAAAAAAAGCTTTTTTTTTTCTTTTTTCTTTTTTCTTTTGTGCGTATTTTATATTGTTGATGAAGAAAAATGAATTTGACGAGTGCCTCAATTGTGATAGTTAACAATGCTTGACCTTCTAAAATTAATTTCTAACGACACATTTATACTACCGACCGATTTACATGATACAATTATATTCTCCCATGTTCGAGGCATTGAAAGAAAATGCACTTAATTTCCATAACGAAACGTCTTGATCTCACCTCCATCGTTTGATTCAAATCAATTAAGAAATTACACAATTAATCATAGTTTCTCATTTAAATCAAGCATTCTAATATATCAAAAATTATGACTATAATTTACTCGATTATATACAATACCTTCGTGAGGAAATTTCAATAATCACTGCAAGCTCTTCTTCCATTACCTCGGAGTACACAATTTGTACGTGTAATCCACTCACGCAAACTTAATTTCGACCAAACAAAGATTATACGCACAATTTTTATTAACTCTTACGATGTTCATAATTTTAATTATACATAACCAAATGTAACTTCAATTTTAACCAAACCCCAAGTGAGGTGCTTGACTTCGTATAAAATCTTTAGGCCCTGCTTCCAATTAATCATCGTCCATCCATATTTTGATGCTATCGATCACGAAAAAAGATGAGGTAAAAGACATTTGGCAAGAATGAAGGCACCGGGCAGCCTCAGCAAGATAGAGGAAGAACATTTCGGACAAAACAACGCATACTTGCGTAGAAACAGCAGATTAATAGAGGAGGTCCGCGAGAATATACCGGCGTAACTGCGGTCTCTGATAATCTTAGCAGAGAATAATACACCACCGCTTGTTCCTTTTATCTTCTACACATGAATAAAAACAATTGATACATCATCCTGTGTTCGCATGACCTGGGATCGCCTAACAAAACTTAAAATACAGATTTTTGAGATTTTTTTTTTTTTTTTTTAATGGGAGGAACACAGGAATCATCTAATTTAAAGTCTCAATCTCAACTAGGCGCCAATGGCAACTTCCAAAATTGCTTGGTTGCCACGAGGATTTTCTCACCGCTAATGGATTCGGCCTCAGCCTCGTGTATCACAACACTCCACCTAATTGCACGCGCAATGCGTCCAACCTTGTCAATCACCTCAGGCACGTCTCGGATTAAAGCTGTCCCTTCTGGACGCAAAATCCGATCCATCTCCACCATTAAATCAACCAGGTTGCACCTATGGCAACGAGATCAAAAAATAAAGGAGAATCTAATTGGCGTAAAATGAAACAAAAATATGGAGAAAAATAAAAACTGAACAGTAGTAACTATTTCTGAATAAACAGACACCTTATACATTTTTATAATGCTCTTAGACAGATTATGACATCTCCTAATTATGCAGTTTTTCATTTGAGCATGTATTCTCCTTCTTGTAAAACTTGAATGCAATTAAATGTCGCTTATACTGAATGGAATATTACATACACAATACCTCACAACCACTAGGGAAAACGAGACAAGCACATGTATTTTACGGGTAACATGCAGCTAACCGATCCAGTTATATTATAAGATAAATCTTCCGAGATGAATCAAGGATACCATGCAAAGAAGGCAAGACCCTTTTTGGTCCTTCACACCTGAACGGACATGTAACAATTTATTAGAGTATTTCCACATCATTTCTTGTACACTCCATCTTTATTCTATTTTCCTTTATTTTAGGTGTTTCTTATTTACCCTAGAATACCTTATTCTTGTTATAACTTATTTTACCTGTTTTCTTATTTCACTTGTGTGAACCTGCTCTTGTTCCACAAAGTTGATACCATATAAAATAAACAATCTTGTTCCATTAAAATAGTATTTTTTCTGCAAAAGACAAGTCTCTCAACATTGGACAATGATGTGATTGTATTAATATTTGTAAGGAGCTCATATTTGCAAGTTTCATTTAATATTTGCTAGTTCTCATCTTTATTCACGTTTGTCTACCATACGATCAAAAAAATTGCCCGTGTTTCAATGTTGTCTTCCTATTGCTACTGCTTTTACTACAGTACCCATTACAATTCCTACCCATTCGGTGCCTATTATAGTTCTCTATATTATTTTATTTTTTATTATTATATTTGAATCTAATGTAAGCTGGATATCTTAATACTCTAGCTTAAAGGAGAGCGTTACAGTGTATGAATAAATGAATCTTTGCGTTGACTGTAGGGTTAGGTCAAAAAAGAGGTTTTCTGGATTTAGTCATACGTTACTTATTAAATAATTCCACTTCCACCAATTCTTGTCTTCCTAGGTTATATTTGTTTGAAGCCCTCCACTTGTTTTATTGAAGTTGTGAAGTTTGGAAACACATTTTTTTAAAGCATAAATGGGTTTACATTTTTTATTTATGACTTTTTTTAGTATAAATTATATAGTAAGCAATACAAGTGAACAACATATGTACTCTATCAAGGAATAATTCTTTTTACAATGACAAAGTTTTTGCACTCTTAAAAATTCAAACATTGAAGGAAACTACGAGTATCATTTACCCTAATCAACCACGCTACTGCAATTAGTTTATCTAAGAATAAACCCCGAGATTGAAATTTTTCTTTCTTTCCAAAGGCTTTTCTCTTGTAGTCAAGGTTAATAATGGATCTTCTCTTGGAATAAGACTAGATTATTTTCTTTCTTACATTCACAAAAGAATCTCTTCATGTGTGCATTATGGTAATAGTAAATCCAACAGACTCACCAAAACCTGAACAAAGATAAATTTGAAATACCTGCTCTTGCCAGAATATGCATATTTTGTTAAGAAGTTGATTCCAGCAACATGTATAAAGTCATAGGTTCGAGGATATGTTGAGAAAGCCTCACACCTGAAAAAAAAATAACGCTAAAACCGAAGTTGTCTTTTTTAAGATCCTCTAAAAGTTAATGCTGTAATTTCAACAATAGCAAGGAATAAATGAGTGAGGGAAAGTTCTTGCATCAATGGCAAGGAATAAACTTGCAGTATTAAAGTGGGAACATATGTAATGGGCTTCAGTTTCACATCATTCTCTGGGATCTAGTAATAATGTTTTATGTCACCCTTAAAGTAGAGAAAGAACTTACCAGTCATGATAGACACCAATCAAACCACGGTCATAAATAACCCCCAGTGTTAATGGCTTTCTAGCAGGGACAACATTCATAACCCAGGCAGGGTCAGTTGACACAGCTGCCGCAAAACCACCGAAAAATGCATTCATGTCCATGATGTTCCGAACCGCAGTAGTTCCCAATTTTAAGCCCAATGTTTTCTTATAATAGGCAACTCGTCTAACCCAACGACGTGTATCAGCTTGAAACAAATCCACGCCATTTTTTATGAGCGAGACTCTAGCAGGAGATTTCATTAACCTCTCAGGCCAATTAGGGATGGATCCTACAGAAGTTTCTTGCACAAGTGATAACTTGCTCTCACAGTTCTTCAAGTCAATGTACCTACATGAAGAGTTAGCTTGCAGTTAGCCTGAAGGTAAACATGTAATCAAGCTGCTAACCATTTCCATGTCAACCAACGTGCCTGAATATTTGCCCAGATCATCTAACATATATCTCTGTGTGTGCACCTACATTTTTGGTGTCTCTGTCAGTGTGCATGTGCATCTGTTTGTGTTTGTCTCAGTGTACATTCTGTGTTTCTGTCAGTATGCATGTTCAACGTGTTTGTGTTTATTTCAGTGCTACATTCTGTGTCTCCATCAGTGTGCACGTGCATCTGTTTGTGTGTTTATATCAGTGCATGTGTGAATGAACGTGCATGTAAATTACACCATACATCTGCGTCAAGAAATAATTTCCTTGGCCTTTTACTTTTGCAAAAAGGGTCTAAGACCTTACCAGGCTTCATTTGGGCCATCAGATTCACCACATGGATCAATTTCAAATTCGTTTTGATTTGGAGAACATGAATCTGCATGCGGTTTCTTCCAGATGACTGTAGTTCCATCCACAACAATCAACTCATAGCACAATGATTGTGCCAAAGATTGGAGATCAGACCATTCTTTGTCTTGATTAGGCCACTGGACAGGGGGACCAGATATAACTAGGTATCCTCCAGGTCGGAGTAATCGATCCACTTCAGTAAAGTATGTACCATCTGTAGTTATCATATAATTAGAGAAGGGAAGAAGTTTTTCTTTGACAAGGATAATAAATGTAAGAGTATCTATAATTATCATATAATTGGAGAAAGGAATAAGATTTTATCTGAAAAGGATAATAAATGTAAGAACATACTGTAGGCAGTAAATGGGATCAAACATCGGGAGCAATGTAGTAGGTCAAAGGAGTATGCAGGGAATGGAAGACGACGTGTGCCAAGCATGGCAACAAAAGCAGGTATACCCCTCTCCAGTGCAAACTGTATTTGTGATTTGTGTGAATCTCTTGGAGCAAATGAAAGTGTCAGAATGTCTTCCTTCAGCATATATCCACCAAAACTAGCAACCTGCAACTATTGCATATTCAATATAGATTCAAGATTCAGATAGAAAATAATTAGAACTGATTAAAAGCTTACCCCACAACCCATGTCTAGAGCTGTCCTTAAAACACCACCACTTAATGGAATGTATTGTCCAAGTTTCTCTATATATTTGACAGCACCTTCAGGGAACATCGTGCCACCACCTGGGAAAAGAAAGAATTTGCCCTCTTCTTTCATCCATCCTTGATGACCTTTCCTTTCCGCAACTTTATTATGTGGCATGTTACTATGCCATATCTACAATGAACAAGGAGATAAGCTACGAAATAATATATGCAAATGGAGGGTTGACAATGTCAGCAATCTATGTTAATCGTAAATAAAAGAAGAGTAAACTAAAAAAGGAAACAATTGTGAAATGCAGAAAATAAGAGGGAAAATACAGAAATACTACCTCACAAACACACAAGAAGCCATAAATAATACAAAAAGCATTTTACAAATATATCTAGTGAAGTGATGGAAATTCACCTATGGAGGTAACGCCCTTATAGCCAATCACACGTCCAGATAAAGGAGGATTAACATTAAGTGAACAACCAGTTGTAAAATGTTAATGATGCTTCATGAACATAAATCTTAAAGATAATTTGTTGGGGTGTAATCCTCTTAGTGACATGCTGCATCAAATCTCAAGTGCAATGAAAAGAAAATAAAAGATAAGCATTGCATACTTTGGGTATAATATTCTCAAACTAGGGGCATTAAAAAAAACTAGGGGATTATATCGACATTCAGATGTAGATCAAAATAAACAAAAATTCTCACACTTAATTCAAAATACCAACTTGAAATATAGGAATCTTAGCTGGTAAGAGTATGAATAATATAGGTGTGGGTTAAGAAATTAATTCAAAATACCATAATTAGATTCACAACTTGAAATATGGGAATCTTAACTAGTAAGAGTGTGAACTAATAGGTATAATGATAAGGAGAAAAGTTAACATATTATGTTTGAAAGAAACTAAATGGGCGGAAGAAAAATCTACATTAATTGAGAATAATGGTTTCAAATTGTGATATACAGGAAAAGATAAACATAAAAATGGAGTTAGAATAATAGTTGACAAAAGTTTAAAAGACAAAGTTGAGGTCACAATGATAGAAAATAAAATTATACTGATTACGGTAGTACGAGATCACCAATCAGCCCACACCCATGATGTTGGACAGTCTCCATGCAAAAATGTAAATGCTTTACTCCAACACCACCATGATCCCCACCACCACCTAGATGACTCCACCCAACAATGGGACACCAAGGTGGATCTCTTTTGTTTCACCAATGGTTGTTGCCTACTCCTGCTCGTTTGGCCCCTTGAGGATACCCAATTTGGTTGGCTCATTGTATGTTGTGCCCTTGACCTCCGCTATCATCATTGCCTCTTGGTGCTCTTTGCAAAGGCAGTTAACGTGGCACTCACAGCCAACACTCTAGTCCTTGTGCATATAACCTACTTGGCCAACCATAGGATACTTGATACATTAATAATACGTCAAGGGCACCACCTTCACTTTGTAGACAAAAGGCCAACCCAAGATGATTTTGTATTACTAGGGAGGCTAGCAAAATCAATCATGATACTCAAACAATCAATCCCCTCCGCCAAACTGATTGATAAGAAAATGGCTTTCTTAAGCATAGAGTTTATGTTATTAAATCCAACCAGGGCCGAGTTGGTCAAACAGAGGTCATCCTTGGACAACCTCTATTTTTGAAAGATCTCTTATTAGAATATGTCACAAGACACACTTTCATTTATGAAGACTCATTTGACTAGGGTGTAGGAGGCTATGGAAAAGATCACTAAGGCATACTCATGGGGATGGACAACTCCCTCTAAGTCCCTGTTGCCAAATGACATGTTGGGACTACCCTCTTGGGTGCCTAGCCACTTAGGGACCTTGGTCTACCTTGTAAACATTTCAAATGCACTATTTTTGAAAGGTGCACCCCTATGTTGTCAACATGCCTTCAAAGATCATGTCTATAATGTTGAGGGCTACACTCTTGCTAGGGTCAACAAGCCACTAATCTAACTATTACTACTATTAGGGCTTTGGTGCTAACGCCCCTTGAGTCTACCATCATCGATGTACCTATCAAGTCACCCTCTCCTTACAAGGGCCTCTATTTCATCCTTCAAGTGGCAACAACTCTCATTTGAGTGGTCAAGCATCTAGTGAAACTCATGGTAATCTTACCTTTGGATTCAACCCAAGGCATCTTGAGGCCTCCTTGACCATCCTAGGGGTTCATGGTCCCAAATCTCCATCAATAAGCATGTTTGGGAGATGTAAAGTGAGGTGAAGTTGACATACCAAGTGAGGTCATTTGATCCACAAGCTGGCTTCTCAATGCACCCCTTGGCTACCAAGGGTCAGCTAACCAGTTGATCATTTTGCCTCATTGGGCCTTCCATAGAGAGAAGTTGTTGTGATGCAAGTGTAGGCATGCTCTCTTGCATGCAGACAACCTTACTTTCCTGAACCCACATATGGGCATTAAATCTTTCTAAACTTACACAAAGGTCATTGGCTTCTTCTTAGCAAAGCAAGTTACCTTCAACCAAAAAAAGAGTTAGCTTCAACAACCACAACCCTTGCTTGAAGGCAAAGCGGGCATCAAGCTACTCTTGGTTCTAGATCTCCATGACAATAATGTTGAACCACTAAATGAATCCTCTTGTAGGCTTGCCCAACTTTTGCTTAATGGTGACAGGTAGCTTGTGTCTTGATTTGGGCAAAGAAAAATGGTGAAGTGCACAATGTAGGCCACTTGAAGCTTTGCAAAGTTGTTGATAGAGTGAAGGGAAAGATTTGCTAACTAAGCCCTGGTGATCCCCCTTGAGGTGGCGGGAAAGATGCAGCACATCATTGCATCATTCCCCCATTGAACATGCAAGAGGTCTCTAATGCCTAAACGTAGTCAATTAGGTCACCCTTGTGATGTACATCTCTAGGGCCAACATCTTAAACCCCTTCAACAAGGGCTCATCCTTGAAGGCTCCACAAATGGAGGCTCCTCCAGTGCTAATGTCACCTTGGCAATGTTGGACCTTTGATGCTACAACTCCTTTTATTGGTTCTTCACCTAAGCTAATTGGTCAACCATCTCTTGATCAGTTGTTCCCACCCTCAAGTTCTCTCTTGCTTGGATGGAGGAGTCTCCATTAGGTAGGATGTGCCTCCCCCATAATGGAGATGAGATTGAAGAGGGCAGCTCCTTCAAGATGCTTCCCTCCACACACAACCTTGACTTCCTTGGTTAGCTAGGGCCAACTGCACTTCTCTTTTAGCTACTTGGCATCCTTTGTCAGTTGCTTAATTTTCCTGAGAATCTACTTCAACATTTCTTAGTTAGCCATGGCATCGGTAGTGTTGTCCTCAAAAATTCAGGTTGCTTGAGAGCATATGTAAGACATGCAATCTATTTAGTTAAACGAGTGAATTTCCCACGAACATTGCCAACCAATCTAACTCCTCTTGAGCTAGATTGGTTGTCTAGCTCAACAAGTTCAAGCAGGTCAAAAGGCTAAACCTATAAAATAGAAGATAGGGCTAAATAGTTGGTGGTTGATTTGGCTTCCTTTGACGCTTAGGGCCCGTTTTTGCAAGTCAGAAATCTAAAAAACGGAAAATTTAGGAAAAGGAAAAAGGAAAAGGTAAATGAAAATTAGGAAATTGAAGAATTTTTAGGACTTGTACACGTGAAAATTCTGAAAAATTAATTTTAAAAAATTTATAAATATTTTATATTTTAACATTTCAAATATAATTTCATATTTTTCTTATAATCACAAGTTTAACAATAACCAAGGAAGGTTAGACAAGACAAATAAAGTTAAGAAATTGCATCGTGTTGAAATTTCCGCAAATTGTAAGAATTTTCCCAACCCAACAAGTGAGAAATGACGGAAAAAAATTATACTTGTAGTGATGAAAAATTTTAAAATTTTTCCAAATTTTATGGTATACACAAATACTTGAAAATTTGGAAAATTTGGAAAAATTTTCCTTTTCCAAGATTTCTGACGTTACACAAACCCCTGCCCCCCCTTAAAGTCAATGTGGTGTGTTAAGAGGGGGAAAATCAGGTTAAGGATCGGAAAAGTGCACTGGAGTACTGCATTTACTAAGATATTTAGAGTGGTTCATGACCAATGAATCCCATTATGCCACATGACTCCATGATGGTGCACACATATAGGGAACATCAATGTTTATAGGGTCAACTAATGAGCATGTTGGCATCACACATTGATCACTCTGTATAGATTGGCTCTATATCAAATGGCATAATGAGGTTTACCTGCTCACTAAGCCTATTCAATCTTGCAAACCCTTTCCCCTTAAAGATGACTGTGTTTCCCTATGTGAGCAAGGCAACAAAAATAATTAGTGTGTAGGGGTCAACCACACACTAATAGTGAAACAAACAGAGTTGAACTTCAATAATAATTAGTGTGGTGGGAGTTTATATGTTAGAGTTTGTGTGATGATATTGACATGTGGGAGTTTATACAAAACTAGAGCTAGAGTAGATGGAGCTCTTTCCAAACATACCTTATGACCAAATGAAGTGTAACACAAAGGAACGAATGGAGAAAGTCAGAAAAACAGACCAAGAAAAACAGATGGAAAAGATTAATGCATCCAAATAAAAGCTTGGAATGTACATTTTTCAGTGCTTCTGTGCAAAATAAACTGACTTACCACAGAAATGAATAACAAAATGAAGTTAACAAGTTCCTTCTGTAAAAAGAGAAGTCTTAATTTTCATATTTTGGTTACATAAATATTAAACCTTATGCATCATTTAGGAACAGAGATTTCGGAGTATGAACCTTGGTAAAATGTTAAGATTGACCTATTGTAATGTAGTCGTCATTGGTAATTTCAAAAATATGTAGTCACCATTGGTCAAAAGATTGGAAGTCTGGAACAAGTTCTGTACTTGTGGAGGCATAGCTGTGCATAAATAGACCACAAATGTAAGATGTAGAAGAAGGCAATCACTAATAAAGAGGTTGAACACTTCTTTTGTGTTCTCTTGTTGGAAAAGTCATTTGTAATTCTGCAGATACTAGGCAGGCAGCAAGTTGTTTTGTGAACGAACCTAAGTTAGTGACACAAAGCAAGAAGGCAATCACTGCTAAAGAGGTTGAACACTTACTTTTGACAAAAAGTGTTCTCTTATTGCAAAAGTCACTTGTAATTCTGTAGATACTGGTAGATAGCAAATTGTTTTGTGAACCAACCTAAATAAACGCATTGATAGCATGCATTTTGTACCATAAATAAATGCACCAAGTCTGAAAATTGTACAGAAAAATAGGCTTTGGCAAAATGAAAGTGCCAAGTCTGAAAATACGCTTATGAAGATACATGTTTGGTGATTCTGATACACGAACATCTTGGCAAGAAACCGATCTAATCAGCTTTACACAGAAAGTCCTTAGACAATTGGATAGAGAGGATAAGCCTTTGGGTCGGTTCTTATGTTACAATGTAGAAATTTGGAATGTTATGTAATCCTTTGCCGCAGGTACCAAACAAGGCATTAGCTCGTTGAGAAACCCTCACGGACGTAGAAAACGGGGCGTCCAAGTGAAAAGGAAAACTGCATTATCCGCTACACATATAATAACATGCATTCGACTTGACCTCTGCCATTTTGTCGTGAACCCCGAGCAAAGTTTCGATCTAAAAATGGACTCGTCCGGCGCCAGACCACTGGAAGTCGGTCGGCAAGATAGCAACCACTTACCATAGCCCGCCCTCACGCCATAAATCACTTCACCGACTTCCCAAGCCAAAGGCAGCACCGAACATCAAACAAGTTCAGAAGGAGATGAAACATACCTTGTGCAGACTCTCGGGCCAGGGCACGGGGACACGGTACCCACCGGGCGGCGGAATCAAGCAAAGCTGAGTCTCCTCCGGCTTGGGGCAGTGCCTCTCCCTGTACAAGTTCATATGCCTGCTCAACTGGCTGTTCCTCCGGGGGTCCTCGCACGGCATGTGGTCGGCCTCCACCGCAGGGCAAGCGTCGATCACCACGGCTCTGTCGCTGCCCTTCGTATGCTCCGCCTTCGCGTCGATCCCGCCACTGTCTTCGAAGATCTTCAGGATCCTCTCCCTCTTGCCCTGATCAGACGAAGCGGCGAGCGTCCTCCGCCCCGACGCGGCGAGGGAGTCGCCGAGGGAGGTGAATACCAGCAAGAAGAAGACGAAGACGGAGGCGAAGAAGCAGAAGCAGACGAAGTCGAGGGGAGTCCAGCGGCGGGGGAAGAGGAAGGTGGTGGGAGAGATGCCGACGCGCTTGGACGGCGGGAGATTGACGTGGCCCATCCGGGACGTGGAGGCAAGATCAGATCCGGCGCATCATTGACAGATCCAGACTGTGTTAAAAAATCTGTCCAGTTTTATCGACGGATCGCTTCTACTCCTGCTCCTCCTCCTCCACTGCTGAGTTTTGGAGGGGGGAGCAAAACGGAACCATTTCAGTCAGATTATGTGGTACATTTATGCGTGGATATATGGTTTCATCAACTTATTATTTTCGCAAAGATATTTTACTCTTCGTCGTGGCGTCCGTGTTACTGTTGTTAGCCGGAGGAAGAAGGGAAAGGAGGAATATTCCACGATAACACACGTAATTCCAACATTTTACGATAACATATAAATAAATCCAAACAATATGCTACACAACTCAACGACAAAATATCATTCCACTCCACGGTGAGGTACGTAAATTAAAAACAAAATGGAAGTTTCCGGATTGTATTTTAAAAGAAGGCATCCAATGGTTAAATGAACCTACCGACTTTTATTGATCATTCAATAGTTGCTAAGATAATTTTACCCACCGACTTTTATTGAACCTACCGCTCTGCCGTCTTTTACCACCTGCGGTTCGCTGCATATCATGGTCGGTCCGAATTAGATGCAACACCGCCTGCTTCCTTCCCTACTCCGACGAGACAAACAAGTAACAACAATGAACAGGAGGTACGAATTACGCCCCTCACCTTATTCTACACCCCAATAAACGGGATACAAAAGAGGCTTTTACCCTCTTCCGTCTTCTCCTGAAAAAGACCATTCGGCCAACCCAGAAAACTGAAAAACACGATTACTGGACACCTCTATTTAATTGATTTCCCCACAGATTCCTGGTGGGCAAGCCCATTTTATCCAAACTTCCGGAGCCGGGATATGATGCCTTCCCATCAAATTTCAGATGTAAACTTGATCTCTGCGACGCAGTTGAAGCACTTCCACCGTCCTTGCGTCTAACATATAAACTCCCCTTCGCTGAAGCTGATTTCTCAAACTCAGGCCTTTGCCTTGGTGCACTGCAAGACCGCGATTTCGCTCTAGAAGACTCTGTGTTGGACATGTAATTAGGATATTCCGCGCATCCACTGTGGTGGCTCCGACAGCCCTCACTTTTTGCAGAGGCGAATGGTCCCTTCACGGAGCTTCCAGTCCTTGATGATACGGAGCAGAACTGAGGGCTTTCGCACAAGACTTCACCTTCACAAGTGAATCTTTGAGGGCTCAAGAATTCTTTCTTGCAAACCGACGACAGGCTTGGCACAGAGTATTGAGCAACTGTGGAATCTCTGGAAGGAGAATCGAGCATGGTCATACAAGTACGAGTGTTTTGATCATTACGAGAAGAAAACATCTTTTGCTGGTTGTTCCTCCGTTTAGCATTTAGGTAGGGTCTCCCAGCATCTACCTCAAGGATCTTCTCATTCCTTTCATCACAAGTTGCAATTGCAGTTCTTGATAGTGCTTCCCGCTCATCCCAGTATCTGTCCTCCATCCATTGGTCTTGCCAATTCCAACCAGCGGATTGTAATAAGTTGGTGTCAATAGCATCAATCTTTCTCGCCCTCGTGCCATTTCTCTGTATGTATGATAAAAAAATTAGTACATGCATCTATAACATGGTGCATTGACATTCCTGCAGAATGCCATCTCCAGAAAATCAGAAAACAGCATACCCCAATGCTAGCTGGTCTTACAGCACTGGCACAATTAATGCAAACTTTGGAATCATTGTTAGCTACCGTTGGAGGAAACTGCAACACAGATTTTGTCACCACAAATTACCCATATATTGAATAATATTCTACATAGAAGTTTTTCAGAAAAAAGTGAAATCCCCAATTGTTTCGTGACATGCTAATCAAGCAAGTGGAAAAGAGCAAGAGCAGGGGATTACATGGTCGTAATGCCTACATCCTTTATTTGGTGGATGATTGTTTCTGATTTCACGGCCTGCACGTGCCCTGCTTTGTGCTCTCACTAATGCCTGTAAACATCTCAAGGTTTCTACTGCCTGCTTCCTTACCATGTGACCCCTTACTAGCGCTTGAAGCTTAACAAGCCCTTTCAAAGCCTTCAGAGCTCTCCTTGCCTGAGAGGAAAGGCAAACAAAAAGCCATCACAGGTAGAAGCAACGTGGGTTTTACATTGGCTCAGTGAAATCAACTTCCAACTACAATACTTTTCTTTGGTTCACGTAAAATTATCATAGGCATTTGTCTACCAAGTCCCACTACAGTCGCCACCATGAATCCATGAACAACTGCTTATTTAAAAGATGCATCCAACAGATCGGACCTAGCATGGGGTTGATTCAATGATAAAAGAAATTCTTGTTTCCAGCAAATTCTGGTGCATTCTAGACCAGCTCATTGAGCTGATTCATTCTCATCTATTGAAAGGAACTAGCGTTAATTAATATAGATGCACACAACCTAGATGCTGAAGTTAATAAAACATTCTAATTATGAGTTGTCCCAGGAGGAAAGAAACAGGGGAAGCGAAACCGATACAGGGGCTCCACATAAACTTAGCAACCCACCCTATTTATGACATATATTGGTCATAAATAGCAAGGAAAAACCACCATCCGAAAATGAAGTGATCGACAGCAATATTTTAGATGACTAAAAGTAATGGCATTCAAAACTCCTGCAAAGATTCAAAATTTGATGAACGAAAAAAGCACTACCATAAAAAAGGGTAAACCACCAGCAAAATTTTCTGTTTTATGTAGCCTACAGAAAAAAGATCCTACCAGCATTTTTTTGTGAAATTAGTAAGAGGAGGTAGATAAGCCGTATATGAATCATAGTGGACAGACCGCATGGAAAAGACACAACTCTAATCAACTCAACTACCTAGAGAGCTTAGTGGTATGATAAAAAAACGGAACGAGTTGAAATTATCATCATCATTATCCCAGGAGCTAACATTGGAAACAATAAGCTAGAGCGAACGCAAGCCACTCAATCCAGACGAGCAAATAGAGAAATAATTCTGCAACCAAGAAAATGATTTCAAAATGAATGAGAGTAGCATACATAATAAAGGATCGAAACAATAAAATTGAAGCTGTAAAAGAAGAAAACAATCGAGAATCATCAGATCCCAAGCATTCCAGGAGCACAAGAAAGAGTCAAAGAATGTAAGTGGACCGTGAGGATGAATAGAAGTACGAACCAAATAACCCCTGAAGACAGCCTGAATCTTAACGGCAGCCAAATCCTCGTTACTCCACAATGAGGCCGCACCTCGTCCCTTGCTCGTCAGCATGACGACTGATGCTACCGCTTGTGCAGCGACGAAGGCCGCCTTCGCAGCCGCCGCCACCATGATTGCCCCCTCGTTCTGCTTTTTCCGGCCGTTGAGCACAGCGTCCCCATCCCCCGCGGCAGGGTAAGCATGGAAGGACCTGGCGGACACCATCCCTTTCTTCTCCTCTTTCGCCCCCCTTCTCCCACCTACCTTGGCTCCCACGCCTCCTCCTCTTCTCTCCTTGTCCCTGAAGGACCTCGCGAAGCTCCAGTCTTTCTTGCCCTTCACCATTCTGGCGTTCCGGTCCCCCTCAGGCTTCTTCTTCTTTCTCCCCTCGTCGGAGAGCAAGCCCCTGAGCCACCTCATTGCCCGCCCCATCACCGACGCCCGTAGCGGCAGCTCTCGTCAATCGGCAGTGATATGGTTTGGCATGGGGAGTGCACGGATCGGGTCTGGGGAAGCGGAGTGGATTTTACGTGTACGGACTAAAAATATACCGCCAAAAAAAATGTGCGGGATAACACAAAACAGAATTTTTTTGACATTTTTGTTTTTAAAAATTAAATAAAACCAGTTGATTAATTAATTTAAAATAATTATCAATGCCTTCGACTTGAAGAAATATTCTTAGTAGGAATTATATCAAAATCATTATTAACTCATCCTTCTAATTCGTTGATCCATTAACACTTATTTCATCATTATATTTTTATTAAAAATTATATCAAATCAAACAATGATATCATCTGATTACAAAATGCATTTATATATTTCTTAAAGCATTGCAATTGATTTATCATTGAAATTGATCATCGATTTGTCTTTTCATCGGTGGCTCTCACGCGGGAGGAAAGGAATGCTCATCATCCTCCACTACAACCACCCACCAGCATTCTTTATATATTTATATGCCGTGGCGGGAACTTTATCATCCTAGATTTCTTCAACGTTGAACTCGGTGCTCATTATTTACGGTGTGCGAAAGTGCATACCCAAATATTCAAACATATAAAAATTTGAATCCTGGTATTTATAAATAATATATATACATAAATTTATGCAATAATAAAATGTAAAATTTTAAAAAAAATTTATAACTTCCCATTCTCGTGGCCCGCAATAATGAAGCCCTGTCATGACACGCCGTCACCGCCAAGTTGGATCGTCGACCATTGAACAAGTGTAGTTGTAATCCAACGAGGAGACTTTAAGTCTTTTCTGCATTGATTCTTTGCAGTTGGACCAGGGGCAATCATCTTTTTCTTACCCTTACGAGAGATACTAGCGCATGCCGTTTATATTCACCTCGAGAACAAGCGACCACACAGAAGAGAATAATTCGAAGGCATCGTACCACATAACGAGGTGATTAAATGCAAATCATTGAAGTAATCATTTAGTGATCTCAAATTTAAAATTTTACTAAAACATATTATTCAAATCTCCTATGAATTTAAGATTACGCCTTTTTATACATTCTCTCGAAAAAAGCTTTGGCTGTCTCTCTCCTCTGGTATCGGCTACAACGCGGATGACAAGAAAAACGGCGAAACAAGGCACCGACAAATTCAAGTACATCAGCCATCGAGTTAGATGAAATAAATTTCTTTTTCCACAAGGTCCAACACAATGTTCCTGACGAGTTCTGTAGCGGGAGAGCAACAAAACAATAAAATCATCCCATCCTTTTTTTTAGAACTCATCCGATCCACATTAACTACCACTACACACCATGCAAAAAAAAAAAAAAAAACCATACAAATGTACCAAATTATATACAAATAAAATTGCATTAACAAAGTCTAAAGCGGAAAATCCCTATGCGTTTGAAACAGATTTCGTGATAATGTGATATTGAGAATGCTAGACCTGAAAACCCCACCGAATCTCAATATTTTTCCAACTTGTGCGAAACTGTAGTAAAGGATATAAACCTGGTTACATTTTCCTCGCCGCCCTTAAATTGTATTCATGTTTGATGAGATTAGCTCTTAGAAGCATCGCCCTCACAGCCATATCGAACTTTTCTCCTGTTTGCAAAACACGTTGAAATGTTGCATTTCTTTGATCAGCATGACGTGCGTACAAAATTTTGTTGTGAGAATCAATCCGTGCCTGCAGGTACCCAAATCACAATATTTTAAAAGGAAAATGCCATAATGAAGTATAAAAAATTCTCCTTGTAAGAATAACATAGCCCATAGGAGGCACCCTGACAATATTTTTCTGAAATGTATTTTTTTTTAGTGAAAACGAACTCAACCTGTATTTGGTTTTCTGTAATCAAAGCTGCCAGTTCCTTCTCTAAATCAGCAATACTGGTCTTGAAAGCACCGGCCATAGTGTTTAAATCTACAGATATAAATGGATTTGTATATTGTATTATGGCTTTCTGCCGGATTTGAGAGTATAGTGTCTCAACATGATCATATAAATGAATATCCAGCATGAGGTTTACTTTCAGATTATCAAGATACTCCAAGCACGAGGCATAATGACTGCAGAAAAACAACCACCAGTTACGGATTCGGAAGTGAAGTTAAAACTACTATTTAAGGGAGAAACACGTCTCTACTTACAAAAGCCTTTTCCATCAAAGAAAGGATAAATAACCATATCAGACGTGAAAGTTCCAGAAAAAAACAAAAATAAAAACCATGTAGAAAACAACTACAAATATACAAGTTGATGCTGTAGTACACCTGCATATTTCATGGCAATATATCCGAAAGGAAGTCTGACCCACCTTTCTACTTATTTCATAGCAATATATCAGAAATCTATCTCCAATTTGCTTTTCTCAGTCTCTGCATTGGTTTTGGAAGGTTAAAGGCACATCTAAGAACACTGCTTCCCTGAAATCTATGATGAGCTAAGTTGCCAAATTGAATAAAACTTCAAAATGAGGCGTTTGGATAGGGATGCATCTGGTATGGCTGACCGATTCTTATGTAAGCAGAAGCTTTTTTCAAATTGTGACAGATCAACAATATTCTAGTATTGTTGCTGAAAAAAAATCCAACTTTCCAATATAGATAGCATAGCAAGCCCTTTTCATACTTGGGAGTTACTAGAAGGTTCACGTGCTCAAGTATTGACAAAGCTCAAGTCATCATCTGTGCCATGTTGTAAATGTGCATCCTATTGGTCAAAAGAGCAAGGGATGGATCAAAGGCCCTTATCTGAGTTAAGGTGCCCATGTTGGATATGGATATGAGTATCCCGTCCAGTATGTTATGATGGGTGAAGGCAGACATTATAAGCTACAAAAGCACCTAAAGTACCAATGGCCATGTAATGGTTGGAGTAGCAAACTTGGATTCAGCAAAAATGCCATTTTTTGGTAGTTATTAAGGGGGAATTGGCCCAAAATTGGAATAAGGGTCAAGACACAGACAAGCACCAGTGGCTTACTAAAGTGCCCTCTGAACTAGGTGAAATGGTCATCTATTACATGGCTCACTAACTCAGTCACCATTATGGCAAAAGGTAGATCAGTACATCCAAGAACAAGGGTGCATTCGTTTGAATCACTTGGATATTTTAAGGTAGGACTACTTCCTGTGATTGCAAGTTGATTAAGCTGCAGTCCCCCTTACAATTGGTGATAGACCCCCAAAAGCAATGAGCTTGGATGGCCCCATACCGTTCCCATGTATACATAACTCTTTCGTTTTCCTGCAGGTCAACGAATTGTGACCCTGAACTTGATTCAGATCCAGATCTCCAATTTCAATGGAACATGAGAGAAGCAGGGCATTGGTTTACAAAAGGCTCAATAGTTGTAATGACTTAGCAATAAATTTATCGGAGAGCTTGTGGAAACAAATGGGATCCATCTGCTATGTTTGCAAAAAATCAAAATGACAAGTGTTTCTCCATTGTTCCCTTGGGTTGTGGGAGGGGGAACTAATGGTTCATCAGGTGGCACCTGTATACCTCTCTTTTTTATGAATGACCAGGTAGCACCTATATATCTTGGATAGTCAGTGGCTCAAGTTATAATTGAACAAGGGATAGGACAAAAACAGATATCTCACCTAGTTGTGAATGGTGACTTCACTGTCACTAGGTTCACAACAGGCATGACAGAATTTAACGATCAGATCCAAGACTTGGAATTGATTGATTTTCTGCGGGGAAGTAATCACATGTTGGCAGTCCATAAGCTTGGAGGTCTTTGCTTAGGACCTTGTGGGATGTCAACATGACAATAATACACAAGTGGCAATGGAAACAGAATTTAACCAAAAATGCTATCATGTATGCTAGCTTCTAGGACCAGAACCCTATTTTGGCACAAGAGAAGGCTGAATGGAAGGACTTTTGTGAATCATTTCCAGAAACATTACCTTTTCTGAGTCTGCTTGAGCTGCGGTCATGGAGGTGGTTTGCAACGATGGTGGATATGAATTTAAGAAATATAAGTTTGATAGATTGGAGCAACTTATGGATTTGTTGGAGCTGTTCCCTCCTGATTTGCAGTTGGAATCAGGAGGAAGGGATGTTCCAGCATGGTGCTCAGCATCCGAAGGGCAATTTACTTTTAACAAACGTTTTATGCATCTGCTAGGGAATGTAGGTCAGGCATGATCTTTCTACAAGCTCACCTGGAAAAGCTGGAAGTGCAATATTACACCCAACTTTGCCAAGGGAAAATAAGGGCGTGGTCCTAGCCTGCCAACTGTGTTTCTCTTTTTCCATTTTTCCAACATTTTAGATGCCTGCTGAAATTTTATGGCATCTGTATAAGAAAAAAGGATGGAAGGGAAGAAGAAATATGGCATAATTACCTTGAATAGAAGTCATTGATAAGTTCCCTAACTTCTGGCACCAGCTCCAAGAAATTCCTGAAGTTGATATTATCGATAACTTTGCTCTGTTGTTAAGAACCATATGAGCTTAAAACAAATAGTCAAAAACAAAACGTAAAATAGCCTCAAGAAAACACATTAATCAAAAATAATAGCAAAGAACATAGTTACTCGCCTTCAGCTCTGCCCTTTCAAAACAAGCTAGTGCACAAAGACTCCCATATGTTGCTACATCTTGTGGTGCTAAGACCTCAGTGTAGTTGTTGCCCAACTCTGGACTTGTTTCTAGAAACTGCACCAAAACAAGTGTTACTGAGGAACTTATAATGCAAGCCAAACTGTAAGCAGGCAAAGCAATATGAGAAAAGGGAGTCAAGGAGCAGAAAGGCAAAAACCGTATGACCATATGCAACTAAAACAGTGAAGTGGGATAAAATTATAAAAATTCTTAGTAATTTCAAAGCAGCTTAATTATAGGCAGCCAAAACATATTGAAAAGTATCAATTCCCATTTATCACTGGAATATAAGTTGAATAATAAATCTATATAAATCAAGAACCGTTTGTGCACTACATGATAGAAAGAAAATACCATAACAGTTGCATGTAGACATAAAGAGACAGGAATGTGAAAGGGTCATCGAGTCTCAACATTTTACAAAGATGAATTTGAAAGTTGATTACATAGGCAAAAGGTTTGTACGTGGTGTAGTCTATAAAGCCCACTATCTTCTAAATGTGCTTCAACATCTTTGTACAAGATGTAAAACATGGAAGCTTTATGGTTCCTTGGAGCCCATTAAGATCAACAGAGATGCCAAGTGCCTATTACACCACTACATGGTACACATGCCAAATGCCAAGTGCCAATGCAAAGGTTTTTTTTTTTAAGGATAGGTTGATACTCATTAATTAACAAGGATTACCCGCAAGGGAAAGGATTACAAAGTGCAAATACTAAATATAGATATGCATAGAAATTCAAATGGAAAAATGCGATGGTCGTACCTAATGATGTTCCCAGGATAGGACTCTAAGGGAACATTTGTTGATGATTATTGTCCAGCATTTTTGAGTTTTACATATTAAAATACACCACTTTTGTCAAATATTGTAAAAAAGAGTCTCAAAAAATGCTGAATTTGGTTTTGTGTACCTTATATGGGTGCAAAAAATATCTCCCTGCCACTTTTTGTAAATCATGTGTTGGTAAAACATGTGTTCCAGATTTGTTTAGTTAAATTGATGACCTTCCAATCAAATGTATGGGGCTCCCACTCTACAAAAATAGACTAAAATCCGAAGGTTGGCAGTAAGTAGTTGACAGATTTGAGTAGTGTTTTTCAGGTTGGGTAGGCAACTTTCTATCTTTTGAGGGAAAACTTACTTTGATCTCCTCAATACTCTCCAATGTCCTGACCCACTCCCACTTCAAAGCTCTTGTCAATGTAACTAGACAGCTTGAAGACATCATTTAACAATTCCTTTGGAAAGGGCGCACAATACAGCAAAGCTTGGGAGTAGGTTAAATACCATTAGGAAGAAGTGATATAAGGGATACACTATGAGAGTAGTCTGATGCAATGTTGAGAGGGTAACAAGTCTTTGGAAGGGGGTATTGGAAGAGAAGGACATTGTCAACTGTGGAACCAAACTAAAGGTTGGTAGTGGAGTTGGAATCAGGTCTTAGTAACATATGTGGGTTTACAGCACCCCCTTTAGCTTGAGGTTCTCGACCTTGATTTCTCTTGCATCAGTGTTTTAAGCACTCCAAGGTAGAGGTAATGTAGGGCATTCGTTTCAGAAGGAACTGAATGGTTCTTTCTTTTGAAGAGAACTGAATGGTTTTGAATATGCTGACCTTGTTAGACTTATTTTCTTTCTCCATAATTAGTCTTCTTCCTTTTGTTGTCTACAATTTTTCTTCCACATGTTTGGAGATGGAGCAAAGATGGAAGGCTCTCAACAAAATCTAAACTTTTGGAAGTGTTCAATTGAAATATTGGAGGCTTCTATGGTCCAATTGAATACCCCTTGAAGTGCAATTCCTTGCTTGACAAGTCTGGCACAAAGGAATGCCCATGGAGATTGAACTACAAAAGCTTGGTTTTCAGCAAGCCGGTCAATGTCATTTTTACTCTGAACAAGAGAAGAGTGCTTGACATCTCTTCTTTGGGCACCCGTCCATAAGCAAGTGGTGGAATGGCTGCTGGATTTGACCACTGATTAGTTTTGCGTTATGAAGACCTTTTAGATGCTTTGTAGGGAGAAAAGGGAGATGAACAAGGCTAAATGAAAATCATGGCTCTCCATACTGCATGCACTATGGTGGAGAAGGTAGGTAGAAAAAACCACACAATATTTTGTGGGACTGCCTACAATGTTGAATACTTCAAGAGCATGGTTACCAGCAAGTTTTCCTCGTTGAGGGCACTTTATTTTTTTGTGGGCACTTTGCCTGTATTTGTAAACAATTTTTTTTCTTTTCCTTTCTCCTTGTTCATCAGATTCCCATACTGGAAGTCCACTTTCTTTTTGAGGTTATGGTGTTTTTTGCTAGTCGCCTGCAGCTTGTGTAGGCCATCTGTTTTCCTCCCGATTTTAATGAATTTTCTCTTTTTGTTTAAAAGCTCAAGAAACTAATATAAGATGACATGATTTGTATGCCATTTCAAAGCTTCTTACGGTATACATAAAACAAACTCGGAAATTTTCTAGAAATAGCAATAGTTAAAAA
Source organism: Amphibolis antarctica (assembly GCA_024699675.1). Taxonomy (NCBI): domain Eukaryota; kingdom Viridiplantae; phylum Streptophyta; class Magnoliopsida; order Alismatales; family Cymodoceaceae; genus Amphibolis; species Amphibolis antarctica. The sequence continues at coordinate 40,925 of JAMKPZ010000871.1, read as the reverse complement.
GAGATAAGCAAAAACATGCCTTTATCTATTACTTAATTACAAAACAAACTGAGCATGACTAGTACATATGATTGAACCCTAAATTTCCAAAACATGATGTTCATCTTCAAAGTGTATTTTAATTTTTACAAGTTCACCTACTACTTATGTTGCATGAATTTAAAATATAGCTATATCCGGCATACAAATTTGTACCATCCTCCGTAGACAATGCTGGATGTAAGAAAAAAAGGTTTTCACATCACTAAACCAAACAACTAATAGTGAGAGAACCATAAATCTATATTTTATCTAACATATTATGCCACTGTATCAAGAAAAAATACTGGAATGTTGTGGTAAGCTTGGCATTAACACCCATACAGAAAAAATGTTGAACATTGAACAGGAGTACGAGAGTGAGGAAGCATACAATGCAGACTCTTTTTGCACATGCTCCTGAAATAAATATACGATGTTTCTCAAACCATGATGAGTCATCACACATAAGTACATCCATATTTTGATTTTAAAAAATACAACAAACCTTGCGAGCAGCATGTTTATACTTCTTTGCTTCCAAGAAAGCCAATCCTGCGGCAGACCGCAGCTTTGCAAGTGTAACAGGATCCAGAGTCTCTGGGGCTTGTTCTGCTTTGCTTACATAGTTAGAAACATGCACAAACTGGCCTAACTCTACGCTAACCAGAATAACGTTCAAGCACATTTGGGTAATATGCTTAGAAGTGGTGCAATAATCCCGGGTCCGGACATAGCTCTTGAAAGCATCCCCAAGAAGGCCATGAGCATAGTAGAAATCTCCGAAATCATTGTAGCCCATCCTAATGCTTTCCTTGATCAAATTTGTCTGTTAAAGCACCAATATCAAAAAAAGAAAAACGCGTGGACTAAAGCAGACAAGTTTTTGAGCGGACAACTAGCAAGACAATTCAGGGTACGAAAAACATCTGTTGGACACGTAAGTTAAAGCCATATATTCAATTAATTTTCAAAAGAAAAATAGCATAGTAATGTACTGAAACCTATACAACATCTTCCGCGATACTGGAAAAAGGTGGGGGAAAGAGAGACAATACCCTGTAGCCGTTAAGCTCATTCTCTAGCTTATCCTTCCTCTGCTCCCCTCTCCGATCAATGTTATCGGCCCACGCTTGGTCCATCCCGTAACGCGGCCCTAGGCTGCCGTCGATCTTCTGCACGACCTCCCGGAAGAGTTGGGTGTCCTCACCCTTCTTGATCTCGTCGTAGACCATGCGGAGGGCCTCGAGCCGCATTGACTGGTTCCCGCATCTGTCGGCGATGAACAGGAGCCTCGTCATCTTCGTCCGGCCGCTGTAGAGCCCGGCGTAGGCCTCGACGTCCATCTGTTCGTTGCTGATGATGGCCTTCCCCGCGCCTTTCGGCTCGTCGATGCCGTTGGTAAGGGTGGACTCCTCCATCGCTCCGAGACAGTCGTCCTGGGCGTCCATCGTGGGGTTCGGGGTGGCGGAGGGGGTGGGGTCGGAGCCTGGTTCCTAGGGTTTGGCTGTGGCTTGGTGGGTGGAGAACCGTGAGCAAAGCGACCCTTCCTCGATTCGGAAATCGGAAGTCGTCGCCCGATCTCTATTTCGCAGGAGGCTTGTCAGATTGGGCTAATAATTAGTAATTTTTTTATAAATAAACGATGAGATTAAGATTTGTTTTTGTTTACGAAATAATTATTATATATTTTTATTTTTATTATATATTACAGTATTATACTATAATATTTATCAAATAATTTTAATATTTTACATTAAAATCATGTTAAAATATTTATATCATCGTATATTTTTATTTTTTTAAATATTTATCAAACATACTTTAAATTAAAATGAGGGATAATATGTGCACGAAAGACTAACAGCAGTATTTAACTTTTTTTTATAAAAAAACTTGTCATGTGGTGAAAGTAATTTGGAGGGTAAATTTCTAAATATCATGTATATTACCGAAGAAATAAATATACATGAATGAAATATCCTTCTTTATAAAGTAAATTAAAATATTGTGTGTAGTACTAAAATACACGATAACCTTTATATTGTGAAATGATTATTTTCAGTTCTCAGGGGAAAATTGATTTATGAACACTGATTAAAAAAATTGTACTGAACACTTTTGTTACCAATTCAAAACATGAAAAAAAATTCATTCGATTTGAAAAACACTGATGTATGAAGAGTGTGCAGCATAAATAATTTCGTAAATATATACAGTTAACATCGATTCACAGCTTGGACATTTCATATTGTAAGGTTGAGCAATACTGAAATAAATATTTTGTAACATAAAATATTTTCGTCTCTGACTAATGCTTAAAATATGAGAAGATTTAATTTAATCTTATTCTCGTATTTAATAAGATTTAATTACAACCCTTTATTTGTTTAAATCTAGACATTAACGATACTAACTTCTTATTAGTGCTTGATTAAATACACACTTTTCCTAAAGGTTATCTACAGACTTTAGTAAAGTTCTTTTTTATTTTAGATCTACTTCTACATTGTACTTTGTTGTTGATTTTAGATGTTTTTGTTTTCTTTTCTTAGTTAATTTGGTCGTTGATTTATTTATCTTTTAGGTCTCAGCTACTTACAGATCAAGTTTGTTATTATTAAAAAAAAAGTCACAAATGGCTGGAATTTTTTCTGTCATCTAGATCATTCAATTCATTGTTATCATTAACGGGTATTTTACTTTTTCATACAAAACATCGAATGGTACATCGAGAAGATTGTAAGCGATATTTCAAGAATTGGTATAAAAAAATAAGGATAAATTAAACAGTGTGGATGATATTCTTGGGATTAAATTTTCATTTTTTATTGCGTTGGAATATTTCCAAAAAAAATCCGTTAACAATAAACAGAAAAACACTCATTTGTCTTGTTTATTAATTCTGTATTCCTTTATTTTTTAAGATTTAAATAGTTATAAAAATTATAAGTTATACCTACCAATCGTCAAACCGTTATTTGCTAGCCTTGAGGTGCTTCGGAGGATCAGGCCTCACGTGAGTCGCATGCTTTTTCCCTACCAATTCAATGACCAGCGTTTGCGGGCAGTTGCATTCCATTTCCGCGTCCACTCGCGCGCACCGAAAACCGCCTACTCATCGTGCTCACTCCTCAAACTCTGCTTTCCCCAGAAAATGGAGTCACTGCATTTCGTCCTCCGCGCGCTCCTCCTCCTCTTCTTCCTCCTCTTCCTCCAACACCGCGCCGCAACTGGCACGCAGATCCTCTCCAAGTCTAAGCTGGAGAGGTGCGTCAAGGTCTCTGGATCTGATAAGCTAGACTGCACCAAGAAGATCGTCATCAACATGGCCGTTCCCAGCGGATCGGTGACCGACTCTTTCTTCCCATCCTTCTCCAACTTTTTTTTTCCTTTTCGTCTTTCATTTTCTCCTTAGGTGGATTGTTAACTGCCGACGCTGTCGTTGGGGATGCAGAGTGGTGGAGAGGCTTCGGTTGTGGCGGAGTTGGTGGAAGTGGAGGAGAATTCCACGCAGCAGATGCTGACCATTCGGGACCCACCGGTCGTCACGATCAACAAGTCCTCGGCGTATGCGCTGTACGAGATAATGTATATAAGGGTAAGGTGGCCGTGTTCTTCGTCAATAGGTTGACATGAGTGGAATTATGTTCCCACACATGTGTGCTTCTTCTTGTATTCTCTTTGCATTAGGACGTTGCATATAAGCCACAGGAGTTATTTGTGAAGACTCGCAAATGTGAGCCTGATGCTGGTGCCAAGGTTGTTAAAGTCTGTGAGAGGCAAGTTCTCTGGAGTTTTTACAAATGATTTTCGCAAAACCAATTACCATCTACTTTCTGGTGCATCTGTTTTTCTTTCTTGAGTTTCTGTACAATCTGAATGTGAGATAAAAGTTTAGTTGGTTTTATGTATTTCACAGGCTGCGTGACGATAATGGCCATGTTATTGAGCATACAGAGGTATGTGTATTATTATTCTTTCATGATTTCATTATTCATTTTATGAGAGACAAAATTTGGGAAAGTTTCAAAAAAATTTACTACAAGTATGTCTGCATGCACTTATTTATTGTCTCGAATGAAAAAGATATATTCATTGGTGTTTTACGTGAAATTTATTTCGGAGAAATATGGCATTGAGACAGTGAGTATTCTCATGATGTTAGTTTCTGTTTGGGAAAAATGTTTTATGTTTATTGAAAAATATGCAAATTTAATAACTGGAACCTCGAAAATGTTCCAAAAATATACGGTAGCACATTTCTAACATTTTTTATTGTAAGTTCAGCAGAATCACAATGTTTTGAACTCCATAAGGAATCCATATCATCTAGCAAAATGTTGTTGCCACTCTGTTTCTATTTGTTTTTTGAACTTTGCAAGTACTTGCAATAAAATTTTCATTTTCCTTGTTCGAACAATTTCTATCACTTGTCCAAAATTTAGGCATTATGAACATGCTTCCTATTGATGTCAAAGCTAATTTATAATCTACAACTTTAAATAAGAAAATTTTCACGACAACTTGGCAATCACGTATTATTCTACTTTGCAGCCTGTTTGTTGTCCTTGTGGACCACATCATCGAGTTCCTTCATCTTGTGGGAACATTTGTAAGACATTGATTTCAAAATTTCAAAAAATACATTTACATTTAATGCCTTACCCACACACTGATCTTGTAATTTTGTTGAATAGTTGACAAATTGTTGAAAGGTAAAGCCAACACCGCTCATTGTCTTCGATTTCCAGGTGAATGGTATGATTACAAATATCAATTGTTTTTTTCTCATTTTTTTCAATTATATAATAATATTCGGGAATAATTTATATTTATCTTTTTTATAACATAATTTTATAAGTATGGTTTTAATGCTAAGTGGAGATTGGGTCTTATTTTTAGTATTATTGATGAATTAACAATTATTTATTTTCCTTTTTGTTTGAAGGTTCCATGTTTTTGGTGTTGGAAAGAGATCACTTGGCTTCAATATACGAATTGAACTTAAAAAAGGATCAAAGATATCAGTATGTGGACTATTAATATGTTTCACTTTTTCATAAATTAGTTTGGTTTCTTATACTTATGCTTCTTTTACCATTAGTAATTTCCCTCATTGTATACATATTGCAAAATATTTCCTATCAATTTATGTAATTTCACAAAATTGTGGTATGATGTAGAAAACTTGATTTAACTATAGTATTATTGGTATTTTAGGAGCATGCATGTTAACTGTTACATGAAGATTAACCATTAATTGGCCCAGATTGGATTAAAGGTTAATAGTTAATTGTTAATATGTCAAGTCAGTTAATGAAAGTACTTAATCAATGTTTAGGTTAATTGACCTGACTCAACTGAACAATTCAAATAAAATATAAGTATATTTTATTCTTTCATTTATTTAATTCTTCTATCTATTTCTTTGGTAATATATTATAATTTATGTTCAAATATGTCTCAAGAAGATAGAAAAAAATAGTAATGAGATAATTTGGATTGGTTAAATGATCTATGTAATTAGTAATCATTAATTAATCAATCTAACTATGGGTGGTTAAATGGTTAATTGTTAAATAAACCAACTTTTGTCATATTAGTTAACAGTTAACTGTTTATTTATCTAGTTAATTAGCAAAAGAGATTTTTCCTCTTTTCATAAGGTTGGGTCAAGTAACACCTTTTTTGTCCTTACCTGCCTGATAGTGTAGCCCTAATTATCAGTGGGTTAGCCATGACAGAATAGTAAGCTTGCTTTGTTGTGACCTTGATGTTATGTGTATTGTAGAAAACAATCTCTCCATTGATAGATGTACAACTTTCCCTAGTTCTCATGTTGATGGGAACCTTGTGCACTATTTTGTCCTTTTTATTGGCATTGTTTGGATTGGCTTTCACATTAATGTTAATATTCTAAAACTATCTCCACAAAATATGAAATATTCTTAGGTACCTATGGTTTTGTTTGTTTGCTTGCTTATGGAGTGGATCCCATGGACCATACTTCTGAATAAACAATCAAGATTTAATAGTTTTGGTATCAACTCAAATTCACTGTACTCTCAAGTTTAATGTAGACCCTCCCATAGTATTATTGATTTTCGTCTGCATGATGCCAATTCAGTCCTTAAAAGCGTATCTTAACTTTGTTCAAAGATTAACAATATCAGATATGATTTTACGACATCATATTGTTTACTCTGAAAAATTGTGTTGCATAGGGTTTTTTTTAGATTTCCTTAAACCTTTTTTGAGCAGTAGATTTCTCTAAATTGTTACAGATATTCCTCATGTGTAATGATGTTTCATTCATGTGTACACAGCTGCTTCTTATAAATCATAACACAATGAAGGTTTGTGACTATAATGTGTAAATGAGTGTCCCAGTCTATCTTCTGTTAATTATCATAAGCTATGATGCCAATAATATCTCTTTGTTGGTCATGGTTTGTTATTGTGTTTAACCTTTATATAACTTTAATTGTTATTGAAGAGTAAACAACTTTTGTGGTTATCACTCTTCCAGGAGGTGGTTGTCGGACCTGAAAACAGGACCGTGCTATCAAGTGACAATTTCCTGAGAGTTAACCTTGTTGGAGATTATGTTGGTTATACTAGCATTCCATCATTTGAGGACTTCTACCTTGTAATTCCATGCCAGGTATGCGGTATAATTAGAGAATGAAACTTCTGTGTATTGTTTTGTTGTTTCTCTCAAACAATTTAACTTATATAGAGAAAATAATTTATGGATTTATACACCAAACATTGCTGTTTGATTGGTGATTTAGTTAAATGGACATGAAAACAAATAGTGATTTATAACACATGGAGTTATTTTATTATTATTTTCAATAAGATTGAAAATGTTGATAGACTAAATAATTAATGTCCGTACACAATAAATAGTTTGAGACACTAGGATGTTTATTATTTATTTATTTCCAGTTTACTATAGTTAATGACCAAAAATATGAAGCTTATATGGTGTAGAGCCTCTCCATGTTTCCCTATGTCATTTGATTTGAATGCCTAAACCAAAGTCAAAGTTTATCTTCGTAAAATAGTTTTGTTTATTGTTGGTGTAGATTCACTAGGGTTGCTCATAGAAATGAAAAAATTGTCAAGTACTTATGTAGATCTTTTAGGATTCTAAAACATGGAATTTCCAAAGTAATGTCTCTTTTTTATGCAAATCATTTGTTAGAATATCATAGAACAAGTTCCTTTACATTTTTCCAAAAGCATTTTGACAAATCTACTCATACAATTATAAATAATTCAATTGAGGCAAAATTACCTAGAATGTTTTTGTGGGGTGCCTAAATTAGGCCCACAAACCATAAATCCCGTAAGCAAATGAAATGAACTACAGCTGATGCTAAGTTAGACTCATTGACTGACTAATATATAAATAAAATGTGACTTGCAATTTCCAGCCTTCCTTACCATAAATATCATAATACATATGTTAGTAAAATTTGGAAGCTATCTTATTAATAAGCTTAATGTACCCTCTTAAGACAGCTATGACATGAACTTTGGCAACATTATTGCTTGATGCAATAACAAACTGTGTAGATGATTTACCTGATTAGTGTTGGAAATCCTTGCAATATGTTATTTTCATCTCCTCTATGTTTCTTAATGGTCCTTTTTAATGTAGGGTTCTTCAGGTTTAGCACAAGATTTGGGAAATAATTTTTCAAGGTGGATGTTGCTGGAAAGAGTGCGATTTACTTTGGATGGTCTTGATTGCAATAAGATTGGTGTTAGCTATGAAGCATACAATGGACAGCCAAATTTTTGCTCAGCACCATTTTGGAGTTGCCTGCATAATCAGCTATGGAATTTTTGGGAAGTTAGTGATTTGAATAACCTGTGCATATTTATTACCTTTTCCCTATTTGATAGGCTGGTTAGGTATTCAAATTGTGGCTCTTTCCTGAATTATATTCCCTGGAAATTTGATCATGTTATTAATTAATTGGAAAAAGTCAGTATGAAGATAAATAATATGCAAGTTCCTTGTTGGAGATTTATGAAATATGATTTTCAGTGATATATGTTCATCTATACCATGTAAACAATGTTAAGAATACTGTAGTTATGGTAATCTGAACATGAAAATTCAAAGTAGTATATTTTTTTAATTTCATTTTCCCTAGAAACTGATTACACAAACATATACTGATAAGGACAAAAGTTTATTTTTTGATGCACTCAACTTTTGATAAGAGTATTTGTAATTTGTTATGTACCTTTTATTTGTTGTGTCAAGCTATCAACAGCCTAAGGTATAAACTCCCTTATTTTACTTGCAACTTCCAGATACCACATTACTTGACTTGAAGTCTTATTCTGTATAAGCCTAATAGTCTTATTCTGTATGAGAGAGAGGGAGGGGGAGAGAGAGAGAGAGAGAGAGAGAGAGAGAGAGAGAGATACTAAACATGCTAATTTGTTTTTGTAGGTTAAAATTAAGTTCCTTTTTTTATTAATATCTTAAATTGTTGGAATGCTGCTTGGTTGAACCATTTTATTCAGATTGGAGGAAATTATCAATCAATTTAAATTAGTTATTTGTCAATCAATTAAGACAAACAGTGCCATATAAATTAGATTATTAGTTAGACACCTTTTTCTTGCTGAGGAGTTTAACAATGCTGTTCTCATTTTTTAACAGGCTGATCAGAACCGGATTAGTAGAAATCAATCACCTCAATATATTTTAGAAGGAAGGTTCGAAAGAATTAATCAACATCCAGTTATGTTCTCTCAAATGTATTTTCTCCATATTGTCTGCATGCTTGAATTTTTTCAGTCTCACCATTTATATATTGTAAATTATGTCACGCACCACCTTTTCAGGAAGTTACCCTGAACACGATTTTGGTATTATTTTACATTCATGCTAGACTTCTGAGACACCTGTATTAAAAAATTACAATTTTGGAAAGGAAAAGGGACGAGTCAGATGTTAAAGAAAATAGAACATATTGATTGGAATTATAATCTCACCGTGCCTTCCACATTGTCAAACAAAAGGGAAAATTTTTCTTAATAATAATTTATCCAAGGGGAAACCTTTATAAAGGAGATATAGAAGATTAAGTTGACATTTTGTAGGTTGGCCAGAGCTGTCAGGACCAAAAATATTCGGGGTAGTCTATATTTGTGATAAAATGCACTTCAAATCCAGGGGATTGACTGGGTTACTAGGATAATAAGCTGTTGTCATTGATATTATATTACCATATTTCATTGTATGTGTAGAAGGGAACCTTTTTTTCTTTTGAGTATTGATTCATGATTCATGTAGAATGCAGGAACACATGCATTTTCTATAGGGGTCACTGAAGTTCTGAATACAAACATGTTGATAGAGTTGAGTGCTGATGATGTGCAGTATGTCTATCAAAGGTAACTCAACAGTGTGATTCCTTTCTTAGAATGTGAAAATCATGCATCCTTTTTTTAGTGACTGGCGTGTTAGACTTAAAATATACCATTTTTGTGTATGTATATAGTAGCTTATGAATTTCTAGATCGATACAATTATATTTGTCTCAAGTAATCAATTATAACCAAAATTACTGCTGTTTAGTACACATTTTTTCACTTGGACAAGTCAGGAAGTAAGTTGCTTGATACATATAGAATGATTGTTTGCAGAAAATCTGTCACTATCTCCAATTATATTGAAATTTCTACAGCACTGTATAATTTGAAACCTACACAGTGTTGTTTTGTTAATCAACAGTAACTGTTGTGTAGCTGCTCATCATAAAAAACTTCCCGGAAGTAATTTTATAAATTTATATGAACCATTTGACCAATTTCTAGTATTCCACTTGCTCGGTATTTGTGACAGTTTAGAAGTATACCAAAATCTTAGGGTATGTGTAGTTGCAGATTGTAATCCAAGATTTTGTTTTCAGAAAGTGATGGCATGGCTAGTTACGCATTTCCACTAATGAAGTCATTGACCATCTTGAAAGAGATGCTTCCCTGAATAACTTCTGTAATTAAAGAAACTGGCCCATCTGAGCACTAGAGCAGTTTAAAAAAGATGGTTGTAATCCTCTGTATATGTATGAAGTACACACCAAATTCTATCATTCCCTTCACATCTGGGCAGTATGTTATAAATTGCATTTCCAAGCCCATCGTGTAGAACCAAGAAGAGAATTGCCAAAGTAAAAGTAACCATGCAAACAAAAAGCAAGTTGTAAGAAAAGATTTTGGTTAAAATTGTGAGAGACAACTAATAGTTTTTCTTTCAACATTTTATTTCCATACTAATTGTGTTGTAGTTGGTGAGAAATTAGAATCATTGTTTGTCAGGCTTTTTGAATGCTACATTATTCACGATGAAGTTTCTATCTAGTGCCCAACTGCCAATTTCAAGGTGGCTTTTTCAATATAAAAGCCACCTTAACTACTTCAATGTTCCTCTAGTTCCAACCTCCAAACTGAAAAAGGTTCAAATTCTCCATCATTTTTGCATTCAAACTTCAAAACTTTCCTCAATATAAAACAATTATGCTTTTGTTATATTAGAAATGCATGATTTATATTTTCTTCTGAATTTTTTTTCTGGTTGTACCATGCCATCATGTGATACTATACAATAACCAAGATTGGTATTGTAGGAGTGCTGGAAAGATCTTAACTGTCAATATTCCAACATTTGAAGCACTAACACAATTTGGCACAGCTATAATCACATGCAAGAACATAGGCAAACTGGAGGCATCTTATAGCTTAACGGTAAGTGTATCGTGAATTCATTTTCACTTTGATTTTCTAATCATTATTTTACACATATACATCTCATTTTTACTGGTAAAATTCCTGTGGTTTCTTTCACTCTTGCTTTTGGAATGGAGCTATATAACTACTAGTATAATGTACTCACAAATTGCACAACATATGTTTTGAAATATAAATGTAAAATATAAGCAGTTATAGATTTGAGAACAAGATGAAGAATAACTTAGTTAGGAGGGATTGATCAAGTTTAAGATTACATTAAATATAATATTTCTTATATCAACAATTTTGTTTGGTAAATTTTTTTTGCTTTAGCTTATCTCCAATAGACTGACAATCTGTGAGTCCTTAGGTTGTCAATTTTTTTAAAAACAGTGCAGCAAATGCATGGAATTTTTGGCAGGATTTCTTGTGTGCTTGTGTACGACTTCTACATATGTGATGTGGGAATCTATGGGAGTTCATAATGTCTGCAGGGTCCGCTAAAAATAACCAACTCAAACATTTCTCTTAATACTATAGATATGTAATATAACTGCGAGTATGGAGCTCCATCCATGATTAGAAATACTGTAGGATCAGACAATTGAGTTGTTATATTTTAAGGATAGCTCAACCACTTAAGGCTATCCCCTATGGAACATGGAATCTTTTGTTAAACTATGTAAAATTAAATCTTTTTTTTACCTTTTTATTAAATTACCCTCAATAGGTGCAACCACTCTATTTTTGATGAAGTCATTTTTTACTAATCTTGATTCAGTTGTAATCTCCTATGTGGTAGCATTTTTATAGAAGTTGCACAGTTGTGCTTACTAGGTGTGGATTCTGTCTGGCAAGTTGGTGCTATTTCTGTTCTGAACCTCAAGAAGATTGTTGGTATCTTTCTTTTTTTTATTGTCCTACCAGTAGCAACTCGTGGAACTGCTGGATCAATAGAAATGGGAGGATTCTCAATGATCAAAGCAAAGGCTTCAAAGTCTAGTAGGATGAGATTTTCTCACGTGTTAGAGTGGAGCAAGTCTAGGAGGAACCCTATTAGTGATTCATTTTATCAATTGGCTTATTCTTATTTATTTCTTATTGCTTTGTTATTTTCTATACTCTTTTAGTCTTTGCGCTCTTAGGTATAGTGTTCCACTCTACACACCTTGTGGGGATTTTGTGTAAATTTAAGACTCGAGAAAAATAAAATTATAATTCTTCAGACAATATATTACAATTTTTGGCTTAAATTCTACTAAGTCGTGACATCATGGCAAGTATTTCCCAATAAATTGATAATGTATAAATGAAATTTCAATAAGATATTTTTATTCATGATAACTCAATCAAGTTGATCAAATTTTATCATGAACGACATTTGGAGAGTCTTTATTTATTATTCAAACAAATAAAGGAATAAGTGTCTAATGCATGATAAGTCATGAATTATTTTGTTAATCATTAAAATAAACATAATTACTCTATAAATAGACTACAGAGAGGTCATTGACTTAAATCATTCTTCCCTGATAAATAAACCTGAGATAAAAGTTTGCAGACCCAACCACTGTGCATAATGGAGAATAAAAAAATTTGCTGCTTCCTAACAAGATTGTGTTTCTGAAAAATAGGGCCATTCATGATTTATCTTGTAAAATAAAACCTGAGATAGTGTTCTTCACATCCTCACAAAATAGAATTATTCCTAGGAGTACAATTTTTAATTTTTTATGTGATAAATACTAACTAGGATGTAAATATTTTATTTTTATTTGAATAAAAATAAATTATGGACCAAAATTTATTAGGTATTTGATAATAAAAATAAATTTTATTTCAGTAATTACTATATTATTGAAATCATCATTAACTTTAGCTAAATATATTTATTTGTCATTATTATAATATTTGTAAGTATAATAATATCAATACATATGTTTATGTATCTCTTTAAGGTTTAAATCTCACAAAGCATACATTTTTATAATTTATATTGAATAAAGGATCCAAATATCTGTATTCGTATTAGAAAACATTAATAATATCTGTATGTGTATTCAAATCCAAAAATCTAGAAAATAGCATCTATCTGAATATCTGGATTTGTATTACATCCCTATCTGTGGTAGGCTGATAGCTTTGGTGTGTGATTGTTGGAATTAAGCTGCATGACACAGATCACTAGCTGAAATCAAGAAGGGTGTGTGATTTTTATTTTGCTAATGGAAAATGCTTTTCTATAATTGTATTTCCTTGGGATTTGTGAGTCCCTATTATTATGAATTTTTATTATGTACAGCCATACAGGTCTATTCTTATATTATTTTTATAAACTAATATCATGTTTTCAGTTGAAACATTTTATCTTGATATCTTTCGTTTCTTAAATTTGATATTCTGTATTGTGCTACTCTGCAGTTTGAGTGCTCAAGGGGGGTCAATCAAATGGAGGTAATTATGTTTCATTGAGAAGTAAACTGTATACTGAATCATAGATGTACACAATGTCATTTTCTGTGGAATATGTTGACAAGGTGATTAGGTTTCATGTTTTCTCTCTAAGACATAATGACGATATTAAAATTTACAAATGGTCTTAACATGTTCCACTGTGTGCTGGATCTCTTTCTTTCCTTCTTTGTAGATATATATGGAAAACCTTATTTCTTGTACTAAACATTCAAGTATTATGATACACACAAAGGAACTAAATTGCAAGTCAACTGCTTCTGGATGCTTTCCCAAGTGAATTGTCATCATCTACATTACTTGATTTCATGGTGTTTGGTGATGCCAATGGTTATGGTTGAGTCTAGAAATCTACAAGTGGCCTCTATTTTTTTTCCCTTTGATCATTGAGTCCAGATATCTATTAGTCATACTGTTGTAGCAAAGAGCAGTCTTTTGTCATGGCAGTTTCCGTTTAAAAGGTTTCTTTGACTTAACAATTCTTCCTGGTTATATCAGTGTTTTCCTCTTATGTTGTTACATCAGAATTATTTTTCACTTTTTTTGACTTGATTATCTTGTTAGAACGCTTATTATCACACTTCTTGATATCCTTTTCTCTTGGTTTTGAAAACAGTTGTGGATCAGTATTTTCAGTGTTAGTCTCTTGTGGTATTTAGCACCTGATATCTTCATGAAAAATCCTCTTGACAATAGTGGTTACTTATTGGGATAGTTGGTGTTTTGATCCACCGAGTTTTAGATGGGCATTAGAATGTAGCGAGCAGTGTGTAGACAGGGCAAAGAGGATTGTCAAACTATATATTATACTTAATAAGTTATATGTCCTACTTTACAGACTGACTCTGTTTCTGAATTGCAGGAGCAATTTTTTATACTGAAGCCAGAGGCCACTGCTACTCGTCCATTTAAAATCTATTCAACCAATGATCAAGCTGCAAAATATGAATGTACAGGTTGGTGTCTATGGATAATGGAAGCAAACCGATGTCTTTCCATAGTGTTTTGAACTGGCATGAATCCTTGAACTTGCAGCTATTCTAAAAGCTTCTGATTTTAGTGAAGTTGATAGGGCTGAGTGCCAGTTTACAACTACATCCACTATTTTGGACAATGGATCGCAGGTTAGAACAGTTTTTTTCACTATTCTATTCCATGGGATAATGATGAGGGTGTATTTATGATACCCATTGGGATATCCAAAATTTTAAATTTCGATCATAAATTTAAAAACATGGATTGTGAGAGATTTAAAAGAAGACTTATAATTACCAATTGATAATAATAAATATTTTTTTTAACCCTTGTTGCAAAAATCGGAAATCTCAGTTTAAACATTATTTGCCTCAATCACTTTTTGTGTTTTTGAAAAATGGTAAAAAAGGTTTTAGAAAAGAATGGTCATTTTTCTGTTAAAACAGATATTTTTCCCCGTTTTTGAAAATAACTGGCCTTTTTTCTCTTTTTAGCAATTTGAATGGCTGTATTTTTATTATTCTAGATTTCATGTTTTGAGTTATTTTCATTGATAAATTTCACTATTTTGTTACTTATTTTGTTTTTAATTTTAATTGTACTTTTTATGTATGTTTTGAATTTATTCTTGAGTGACAATTACACATAATTAAAATATTTTTTCCAAATTGTATTAGGTGTAATTATAATTTATTTTATTCAATTATTTTGATAATTTTTATACTTTTATATTTGTGAATATATTTATATCCATTCATTTTTTTATTTATACCATTTTTTCAAAAATCTCCCTGTTTAAACCTTTTTAAAAAAATATATAATTTTTAATCCGTATAATGTCTGTTTTCCAATTTTTACAACATTTTTTTTGACTTATGCATGAAAATCTCCCTGTTTTTCTTTCATACAAAGTAGTCAAAAGAGAAGAAAAAAGTATTGTTAATTTTGTTTTCAAATGCATTAATGTCGATACCTTTTCAAGAAATTTATTGTAAAAGAGGCCAATATTTTTTGAAGGTATCAATTATATCCACCATCACTTGGGAGTCATTAACACCTCAATATCTCTAGTTAGTTCCAATTTTAGTTAACGCATATTCCATACTAGTCTGGCAGCAACTAAATGGCTCCACAATAAGCTTTACTTTACCGTCTTGATGTTTTACACCAGACTTGTTTATTTGTCACCCAAAAAAGGTAGGAATCAAAATGCTTGCGCATTTACATGTTAATGACGCTCCGACATTCCATATTCTAATTTTGTTTGCTCTGTATATGTATCAATCTACCTAGACGCCATGTTTGTAGCCCAGAATTTTGTTCAACATAAGCAACTAATTGCCTGGAAGATATCCAGGTGACTCCTGCCTATGGGCCTACAGGTGGTGTCCATGGTATCTTTGGAGCCATTGTGAGATTATGGAACACTATAAAAAATGGCCTTGTCGATTTCTTCACGGGTAAATCATGTAGGTAAGTGAAAAGCCACATGCACGTGGTGTTATTTTATTCGATTTTACTGTGATTCAAAATTGATCCATTTCTAGCGTTTTTTTCCTTAATTATCATAAAACTAACAAATACTAATTGTTTTCGTCAGAAGTAGGTGCTCTGGTTTCTTTGATTTCAGTTGTCACATACAATATGTATGTGTCAGTTGGATTACGCTGTTCGGATTGCTACTTGCCATTTTCCCAACAGGTTCTAATTGTTTGGCTAGCTCTCACGTTTTATATTTAAGTAAATATTTTCTGGTCTAACGTATTGAACTTGTCAGTTATTATGCTACTGTGGCTATTGCACCAAAAGGGATTGTTTGATCCCCTTTACGACTGGTGGGAAGATAGATTTGTTTCGTGCAGTCGGAGATCTGAAGTTTATCACAGGCATAGAGCATCTGCTGACCATCATTTGTATCCAAAACGTAGGCATCACAAACGGTTATACCATCGAAATGCCCATAGTCATTACAAAAATCACCATGCGACACTGGGCGATCACAATCATATTCATGATGGACATCCCCATGTTCATAAAGCAAAACACAAACATAGGCGAGGCAGTTATTATGTCGCTGAGCAAGAAGGCCCAAGACTGAAAAAGAAATTTGACGGTCATCTAACAGAACAAGAATTTGGAGGTCGCCGATACAACAAAAGAGGCCTGAACGAATCATGTCGTACAGACCATCTCAGTGATGAAAATCACCATAGACACCGTAAGCATAATCGCATTAGGATGTGACCTACATGCCAAAGGTACTAAATCTACAAAGTAGCTTTCTACCATGTAATCGATGATGCTCGTGCTTGTAAGAAAATCCTAAAATTGCTACATGATAATTTCTTATGATATTGAACATGACTTGCAAATGAATGAAAACTTCAAGCTGTGTACGCAGCTAAAGGCCTGCTTCCAGCGGCCACCAACTCCTCCAGCAAGATGCAATATGTGCTGATGTCTCATAATTGAACAATTGTCGTATCATACTTGAAGATGATTGGCATTTCTCTGGTTGAAGAGTGCAAGTGCACACATACAAAGCACAAAGAGCCGACCTTTATCTCTATCGGACGATCATGTCATCAACTGCATTTTTATTTTTCTGTCGTGGTTCAACATTGCACCCACACTCTCCACAACCAAAACCGTCTGCAAAATAGATACTAGGAGGTTAACACGATGTAAACAACTGCATGACATACTAAACCCGCAAACCACCAAGTTAAAAATGTGCTGATTGAAATCCATGCCAACTCTTGCGAATTCTCAATTATCACTAAAGATCAACATCAAAGAAACACATCAATTACAATTCCATGGAGATGGACATACCTGCAGGCAAGCATATGCAATACCAGTGGCAAAGTAAAAGTTCGCATTACCTGTGCCCTGTATAATTTTGTAGCAATGTCACTGGACCGGTAAATTTTTACAGGGTGCAAAATGCCATGGGGAAAAATGTGTAAGAGAGAGAAAGCTACCCTCCAGATCCACAAATTGTGCATGACAGGGCCGAAAAGAGAAACAGCGATATACCCACAGAACAGGAAGAAAGAAAAACGAATGTCTGAAAATGTACGAGAGAAGCATCAAGAAATGTACGGCAGGTTCGATAAGTGAATAGATGATGATGAAAGTTTTGCAGTTCAAGAAAAGGTATTTATTTTTATGAGTGAGTCCCTACCCTTTACTTCATTGACGAACAATGCCAGAAGAGCCAAGTATAAAGCCGAGTCACCAATCTGTAGAATTTATGCAGGAAAATATCTTAATGGCAAAAATAAAGAGAACACGTAAACAGTCATGTTGGAACACATCAACAAGAAGCCTTGACTTGTTTATTTAGGAAATAGCAATGTAACCATTTACTGTATGCCAGACTAAGTAGTAATAACGACTGATGTCAGACTAAATGGTAATAACTGCTTATTGTATTTCTTTTCTACTAGCAATAACAGTCGGCTTCGGATTATAAAACTGATTTTCTTTTTATAGCAATAATTAGGTTCATTTAAAAACTCTCAAGAACAAAATGACTTAGGTATACTGTTGGTGTGAGAAAGTTATGATGGAAAATTTAAAAGGTGTGTTCTTATGGTGGATTTCCTTTATAAAAGTTTAGATACTAGGTTTTTTTTTCAGGAATGGGCTATGGCCTGATTTACTACAAAAAGGTCTATCATATTCATGCACCAATACTTTCACCTAGCCTACAAAGTTTAATTTTATGAGGAGAAAAATGTTACATTGTTAAAAAATTATACAGAACAAGAAATGCCTTTAGCACTGATTTCCAGCTCCAAAATGCTTGTGCTCACCTAATTGACATGACTAACACTTAAACAGAAAAACAAATATTCATGGAAAAATTTGCTAAAGCTTTTGATGGGAAGGATACTCAATCAGATGCTTCGCCGTACACCCCCACCTCAGGTTTTTGTTGCCACGGTAATAGAGTAAATAAAGTTTGGATTAAATGGATATTTAATAACTCATCAACCCATATAAAATAACACTGTACTAATCTAACACTCACCAAAATGCAAAATTACTTTGACATGATAAAATGTAAAAAAGGAGACTTACAGAAGGATAAGACTTCAGCATTGCAGAGATGGTTAAATAGATAAATGCAAGAAAGCATGGTCGGTGGTTTAATCGTATGGCTAGTGGTAACATCATGAATAAAATATTCATGTGAAACACTAGCAGAAAGAAGAACCTGAAAAAGACAAAAACTTCTGCAAAGAAATACCTGCATTATTGAGCAACAGATTAAAATTTGTGTGAACGACTTAATCAAGATATAAAAGGTTTCTGATGCTAACCATAATATCCCTATATTTGGAGAAAGGTCCTCGACAGAAAAAATAAATCCATACGTTCTGCATAATTAGAAGAAAAAATGATTATGATTCTTTGTGAACAAACAAAACAGATTTAAACTGATAAGGGTAAATATTGACAGATAACACTGATTTACATGAAACATCACTCTTCTAACAATAAGCTATTACTGTAATCTAGGATTTCAACCACATGGATGAGCATGGGTCCCACATGTATAGTACAGTTAAAATTAAACTACTCAACAATAAAAATCCTTGTACTTTCCATTGTTATCACATGTCAAGTAGAATCTGGTTCAAATGTGTTCTTGGCTGAAATCAACTAATGGTGTTTTTCTGCAATCATTGCTATTTTTGATCATATTTGTGCTTTATTGCTCAAAAAAATAAAAGAAAAAGAAATAAAAAATAGATGATGTAGGTAATTCAGTAAACGTTTTGATGAATCTATCATAGGAAACTCTTACATATAAAATTTGGGTATTAGTACAAATGATATAAAATATAGTTATTTTGGAAGAATTAGGAGTTCGAAGATAACAGAAGCTGTTAAGAAAATGAAATATGTAAAAACTATCAGTCTAGATGATATTCCTATTGAAGTGTGGAAGTGTATGAGTGAATTATGGATTAAATGGCTAACAAAGCTTTTTAATATAATTTTAAAGACAGAAAATGCCAAGTGAATAGAGAAGAGCTCTTTAATATTTATATTTAAGAATAGGGGGAACATACAAAATTATAATAATTATTGTGCTATTAAGTTAGTGAATCATACTATGAAATTATGGAAAAGGGTAACTGAGGAAAAATTAAGACAAGTAATTAAAATCATAGAAAATCAATCTGATTTATGCTGAGTATGTCAACAATGGAAGATATTCATTTATTTAGACAGCTAATAAAAACTTCTATAGTTAAGAAACAGGATACCATATGCTATTTTCATTGATTCAGAAAAAAATTTACAATAAAGTACTCAAAAATCCATCATTGTAGGTATTAGGAAGAAAAGGAATACTTATAGGACATATTAATATTATAAAGGACATGTATAAACGAGCAGTTACTAGTGTAAAACATAATTTTTAGGTTATAATTTTTTATTTTTTATTTTATTTTATTTTAAAAAATGTGTTTCTTTTTTCTTTTCTTCTTTTTCTTTTTTCCCCTTTCCACTCACATGCTGCAAGTGTGAACTCATCTTTTTCCTTGGGCAATTGAAAGACTCAGGCTGATCACCTGAAAGCTCTAATGGGTTTAAGACTTTCAATCAATGATGCAAGCTTACCGCAACCAATGTATGCTTCCATAGTCAAGGAGAAGCATTTAATGAAAGCTTCAGATGTTGCTGGGAACATTCAACACTTCAACCAAAGCATCGAACGTTTTACAATGCTAAAACTAATGAAAGTATCAATTGATTTAGCATCCATGAACTGAAAAACAACCTAGATCAAATGATTCATTGATCCACCACTGAACCACAATGATGGATTGTTCTGATCCATCGTATTTTCAAAAAATTATATATACTGATATTAATAAAACTGAAAATCAAGACAGATTGCTGAAATTTCAGCAATACATCTTGATTTTTAAAACCATGTATAGGAAGGTCTAAAATACTTAGCTAAGAATTGTAAGAAAATATTTAAATTTATGTAATTTAATCAAATCTTTGACCATAAATAGAAATATTTGGAAAAAAAAGATTCATGTGACCAATCCTACATGATGGAATTATGGCATGAGTTGTATATTTTTTGAAAAGATGTAGGTTGAATCTAATTAATCAATAAGTTTGCTTCTGTACATGGGGAGATCAAGATAAAATGATCAATCCCCAGACAAGAAAGCAATGGAAATTTACACACATAAAGATTCCTTACCAGCATTTAAAAGTCCCCAAGCTTTTTTTGAGTGGTAGCAAACAAACTATATTAAACAAGTAAAAAGGAAGCAAAGCAGACTAAAAAAATCGAATGAAAACAAAATAACAAGTAGAAAACAAAAAAGAATAGGAAACCTAAATCTGAAGGCCAGACTCACAAACCAGCACTCAAATTAGACACCCCTACATTCTTGTAGAAAGCACACTCAATCATAATTCCACTATGATTGTAGCCAAGCTAAGACAGCAGCCGCATCAAGTACACCATCCACACTTCTTGTCTATTCCATCACACAGCTGAAAACCTTGGCTTTGAACAGCTCTTTAGTTTGGTATAAGCCTCAGAAAATTCTGTTATTCCTTTGATCCTTTCTAACCATCTATACCACCATGCCACATGCAGGTCTGTGAGCCACACCATCTGGCTATGTTTCTATGTTCATACATGCCTTCACAGCCCACCATTCCCAAAGCATCAAAATATTCAATTTTTGTCCAGAAACCATCCCCACCAAGCTGTCCAATCGGTAAGCAGCTGAAAGACATTCAAAGAAAAGATGCAACTTTTCACCTGGCTATAACAGAATTAACATAACTGGTGAGATGGAAACCTCTCTCATGGAGTGAATCTTAACTCCCATGCCATAGTTGTGCAAAAAATTGCACTTCAGTGGGAACCTAGCCATTTCAGATGTATATCCAAGATCAAATCTGTGTACCTCCGAAATTCAAGAAATTGTGGAGAGATTTCACTGAGAAAACTACCCCCTTATTCAAACTGCACAATTGAGAAAACCAGTAGAAACAATGGATGTTTCCTCAATTCCACAATTCAGGATTTCTACAGATTCCCTGATCAGTCCCATATTGACATTGACTCCCGTAATTGAACTCCTTGAGAAGTTAATTTTTGGGACAGAAAGCATCTTGAAGAGCTGTAGCATAAATATTCCTCGATGCTAGTTATAGATAAACTGCTAATCATTTAAAAATATTCTTGCTGCCA
This sequence comes from Amphibolis antarctica, assembly GCA_024699675.1. Classification (NCBI taxonomy): domain Eukaryota; kingdom Viridiplantae; phylum Streptophyta; class Magnoliopsida; order Alismatales; family Cymodoceaceae; genus Amphibolis; species Amphibolis antarctica. The sequence continues at coordinate 19,444 of JAMKPZ010000871.1, read as the reverse complement.
AAAATCCCCAAAAGAGATGGTTCACTTGTTTTTTAGAGGGAAACTACCAACAGTTCGTCCCTTCTATCTATGTTCTCCCGATTCCTTTTCCTTACCAAACTGGAATTGAACAATGTTGACGAACAACATTGAGTCGTATAGTACAGGTGAGTGACAATACAAGAGCTAATTCACAAAAATTCCAAATAAATGCAACTTCAGCTTTAATTGACAATTTCAACCAATTTCAACTATAATACAAAGGTTGGAGCTGGAATTGCAAACAAATCCAACTTACAAAGACAGCAGGTAACATCTCAATCCACAGAAATGTTTGTTTATCTTTGTCAAATTAGAAATGTACAATAATTATACAAATGAACAGTCCCCACGACTACCGTTAAGGATGTATTTTGCAATATTACACCTACGAACTTTGGTTTAAGATCTTTACATCAAAGTTGCCTATCACATAATGCATCAATGATACTACTTGGCTCTAACCATGAAACCATTCAAGACAAATCAAATCATTTGGTATTTTAGCCGGCAGTAATATTTAGTCTGCATATAGATGTAAAGAAAAATCATCCATGTCATGTTTCTGCTTAGATTTCTAAGTCATTAATCACACAACCTTTTTGAGACATGAACAAGACAGATGAGATGAAGAATCTTGAGTAAAAAAACTCCAACACATCAGTCAGTCCAAGGAATCTTACTTCTTGAACATTTCAGGCAAACCACAAATCCCCTTTAGAAAAATGCCACTCAGAATTAGTACATAGACTGACCAGATAAATGCCCATGACAAAAATCTAACTATTGGTCCCCATGAAATAGCATGCCAAGAAATTGCTGATATACACTTATATCTATAATGGCTGATGCTCTGGTCTGAGGTTCTATTTCTAGTAGTATCAGAGATATTACACAACAATGGCTTTGTGGGTGGAGCATCTGGACCACATCCAAATAAAAGGAGCACCTGGAAAAAACAAAAGTATTAGCTGAACTTGAGCATTTGAATGAGATATTAGCAATTTGGTAAGAAGATATTAAATCAAGCTATTTGAAATGACCATTCTCTCATCTTAAAGAAATATTTTGTAAGGATAAAAGTGTCATATCATTTGACTTCTCCAAGTAATCCTGAAGACACAAAAGCACACATGCATGCACACACCCACCCACCCACACACACACACATTGATCCATTTGAGGTTAACCGCACTCCATCAATGGTGCAAGTTTGTGTACATATAATTCGTAAGATATGTAGAATGGAGAGTGACAGAGAACATACTGGAATAACTAAGATGATAGGGTAAAGGGACAGATGTGTGGCCATGACCCATCCGAAGGCAGCCAAAGGAGCTTGACCTGCAGAATACCAGGACATGCAATAAATGTTAAGCTATATATTACAATAAACTAAAACATTTTTGTTCTTGTTTCTGTGTTTTTATGTTGGGTCTCACGTGAACATGCTCCATAAAGGCAAAGAACAACCATCAAATTCTCAATTGGTGAGGTGGAGCAACCCACACAAACAATAATAGTAAAAGGATTCCATAAATATACAAGAGAAGCAATATCGCCAGCAGCTGCATTACCTAAAGATGATTATGAATTAACATGTCAGAAATATAAAACAAAGAGGTACAACTAAAAAATGTAATATTGCTGCATATATTTACAAAACCAAATTAGAAGCTGGTGATATCAGCATTACACCAGCAAAGTCTATGACGTATAACAAAAAGAGAAAAATGAAAATCCAAGCAGAAAAACCTGATATCTATGTTTGGCTTTTTTAACAATAGAAACTGGAATGATTTAAAAAGAATTCCTTCAAGATTTAGTGCATGGTTTGGTTAATTCCAGGATGTCAAGGAAGTCCATACTACTTGAATAAGGATTCACATCTTCTTTTCCCTCACTGATTGGCTGAAGTCATGCTTGACTTCCCATTAAGTCTGACCTTTTCCTCGGTATGGAGTCATCGTTGAAGTATAGGTGTTGGCTTGTGGGATCAGTGGAAGAAATGCAAAGGCAGTGAGCCCAGAATCCAAAATTTGGCACAAGAGTGCTCAATCAATGAGCTATTACACACTCTTTCAATGGTGGCTGCTTCTAGGCACCATCTACAACTCTTTCTCTGCACCCTTACCTCCTTTATCATTGAGCGGTCATTTAGGGGCCTTATCTCACTGGCCAACCTTGACATCTTTTTTGGAACATATCTAGTAGAGTTTGCCTCAATTTGGTACTAAAAAAGCTCTCTTGCAGTACTTAAAATTTTTTTCCTTGTAAAATGGAGGCTTGGTGTGGCATGGTTGATGGTAGTAGCAACTGGAGGTGTAGCTGATGATGGCAGCAATAAAAGTTGGAGACATCATTGGCAAAAAAGTGGGAAAGGAAGAAGAAAGGAGGAAGAGGAATGTGTGAGGGCCACTAGGATTCTGCTATCACCACCTTGGTGGTAGGTGGGGTTTGTCTTCTCTCTCTTGATAGGCTGCTAGGGTTGCTCATATATTAATATTATGCAGTAAATCATGTACTTGAAAGTTGAAACTCGTCATCAACTCGAATTGGAATTGCAACACGTGAATAAAGACATCATATAGCACTTTCAGGAATTCTAGGGAAAATTTATTCCATTCAATATGCATGTGAAAAGCAAGGCAAATCCTTAATAGCTAAACAGTCATGGATGCACCCTAAATGAAAGTATCTCTGTACAATGATGCTTCATATCTTACGTGGAATTTCACGTAGTTGTGAGAGATATCCCATTTTCATCATTTCAGTATATGTGAACTGAAGTTTCCAACCAGTGGCTCGAATCAGCAAAGCTGTAAGAAGATCTACAATAACAAACAACAAACTGTACACAAAAATGTCATAAATGGCTGTTATCATGTAAATTAAAAGCCAACACAAGATAATTAGCATCTAGTCTTTTTACTTTAAAAAAAAGGAAAGAGAAATCTAATTCAACACTTTAAGCATTCTATGACAAGTGCTTCTTTTGATAAAAAGGTTTATCACTTGACTTACATGTTCTGCAAAAAGGATGAAATAATATGGTACACACAAAGATTTTGATTTTTTTTGAAAAGGATATGGAGAAATCTAATTAGATAAATTAACAAAAGGTACAAGGGGATTGATCAAATCATCAAAGTGATAACCAGAAAAATAAGAATAGATCCACCCTATTGCTATTCCTCGGACAAATCCCTCAATGGATGACCATGCCATCTTCGGAACGAACGAGAGTAGAAAATAAGCTCTAGGTAAAATGTCGAGAAAATGCAAATAAATGGAGTCACCACCTTATTTTAAGGAAAAATAAGGGAACCTGTGAAAGAAAGATAAACCTCTCACAGCAAAGATTGAAAATCTTGATTAAAAGAGTGAAAAATGGGTATAATAAGGGGTCTGTTGTCCAAAAGACTGGATAAGGAACTCTGGGTACTGGTGAGAAAGGTATTAAACACTCCTAACTAGCCTGGATGAAATCTGGCCTCTCAACGGCTCATGAAAATAAAGGTAACTAGGAACAAAAAGGGGATTTGCCCTCGGTGTTCTGGCCATGGAGAGGTCAGAAATCGACCGGGAATATGTCAGAAGTGCCGTGGTTTGCACTGGCTCCAGCGTATTATACTAAGTGAATAAGAAAAATGCAAAGGGGACAAATGCACCTCTAGAAATTAACACCAAGGGGTCCCGAAGGAAACTTTTGGGACCAAATGTCTTCGATCGAAGAGGCCGCACAAGGACTCAAGAACGAGTTAGGTCTCGGGGTACTTACTGAGGCCATGATGTACAAGTAGGCATCGGGTGATGGCGCAAAGGAAGAGAAAAACGGAAAACGTAGGGGAAATCCACCAACCCTGGCGAACTTCTGCCCTCCAAGTATGAAAGCAAAACGAGTTGTTTGTGTGGAGCTAGTTGCAAGGTCGGACAAAAGTGCAAAGGAAGAATGGCAAAGAGAAATATAGACAAACGAGGGTGTCGAATGTAAGGTTGGTATCCAACTCGTCTGCTTGCCACCACCCCGAAACCCGAGGTGTCGAAGGCCAGGTCCCATACTCTACTTTAGAAAAAACGCTAAGTGTGTAACTCGTATGCCTAAGCCGCAATTGGGAAGTTACTTGAAATGCCAGGCATAAGGGCGGCAATTGGCTCGTTTGCCGGTCGGCCAGACAGAACTCGTATTACTAGAGGTCGGGTTCCATGTTTTGTCTCGCAATACACAGACCTGTACGTCTAGGCCGATAGGCATGCAGAATAGATTAAACAAAGTCAACTTGAAGGAAAGGAAAACTCTTAAGTGACCTTGAAAATACAAAACAGTATACAAAGCAATGAGATGAGGGTGACGTTTTGCTTAGGCAAATTGGTTGCCAAGTCAAGCAAGGAAAACATCCCCACTTAAGGAAAAGTTGACGATAATTCCTCCCTTATCTCAAGTGGTGTACACACAAAATAGGAAGGAGGGGGATTGAGGGTGATCCCTGACGGAGGAAAGGACTTCCCCTGGTCGAAACCATAGACAGCTAAGGGGAGCGGCTATTAACAAAAGACCTGTCTCCCCCCTTCCTGCCAATGGGAAGAGGGGAGACGATGACTAACCTATAGGAAGGTTGAGTTGGAGTCGTCGGCGGCAAGCTCTCCTGCATTGATGGTTAACTATTGATAAAGGTCAGTAGCTAGACAAACGAGTTGTCACCGTCGGAGAAGCTGGAACGCTTGGACACTCTAGCAACGCAGGATCAAAGAGTCGAACCTCCTCCTAGTGGTAAGGAGGGTCTATTTATAAGCTGAGGTTACGACGTTTCGCAAAGTTGGACCATTGGACGTAAGAAGGCCAAGTGTCGCACACGTTACGTTGACTGGGCAACGGTCGGGCTTGTCACGCTCTTGAAATTGTCAGGAGGTGCCAACACTCTGGGTCGGAATTCCGCCGGATTAGCTAGCCCTGATCGCGAAAGACCAACGATCATTGGCTTGTTGTGGTGAGTCTCCAAGCACTTTAGAAGCGACTGATGCAAGGGGTCGAAATTCTTCCATCTCTGCTACGGAAGGCTAGAGACCTACACTTGTGCGGTTAGTTACTTGGGGACTGGTCTCACGCTCTTAGAAGGCACATCAAGGGCGGCTGGTGGGGTCGAACATCCGCCGTCTAGGCCGGAAGTCCGCCCACCTGCCGTTGGACGACCAGTCCATTCTAGGACTTGATGTCTCAGCTATAGCACTTCTGGAAGGTGCATCAAAAGTAGCAAGAAGATTGGACTACCTTTGGAAAGTGCATCAGAGGCAGCTAACAAGGGTCGGATAGCCGATCTGCTCTAGGAAGACTTCAACTTGTAACGTTACGAGTTTTATCTTATGATTGGTCGTAACATTATGGGTTTTACTCTATGATCGGCCATAACACTACAGGTTTTACTCTATGGCTAGCCGTAACATTACGGACTTTACTCTATGACTGACCTAAATAAAAAATGGAACTTTCATCGAAAAACATCAGGTGCAAGTGAAAGTTCTGTCTAGGTGATGGAATTGCCGACTGACCAACATCGTTAGACGGTTCGTTGAGCGAGAGACGCATGAGGCGGAAAACGAAAAGGGAGGTCCGGATTCCGGCAATGATAGCCGGCAACTGACTTGAACTTTCGGGGTGCCCTGACTGACACTTGGGAGTACAACACTTAACTCGAACCCGAATCGTGAGAGATTGAATGTTTGACCCAAACTAACCACAATATCAACTACATGCCCCCAAGTATGAGGGGTCAACACACCCCATTACAAGAGTATTTGCCTAGAAATTGAAGTCAATGAGAGAGTCTTAAAAATAATAATCTCGAATTTCACCCACTGTTATATCCCAAGTAATCCAGTGCATAGGTTGGTTTGGTTGATAAACAAAGTAAGGAATCATCATGAATCCCCCATAGGTAAATGCCACAAAACATTCAAAACACAAAGGGTAGGACAAAATAGACTATAGGAGAGCCCAAATTGTGTCCATCAAGCCCTTTCAAGGAGGTCCATATAACAGAATAGATGGAACCTGTGGTATTTTTGGGAACTGAAGTGGTTTCCATAAGGCCTACCAACTAATGTTTTTAAGAATGACAAGGCATGCATAGCATTGGCTAGATGAATGCCAAGCATGAATGAAATTAAGTTGGAAACAATTTACCAATAATGGAGAAGTACATCTATGCCTCAACTCCTAAGGAAAGTGTGGTACCTTAATTTTACATATTAGAATATTCTAACTTTCACTGGTATATATCCAGCTTTAGATATGAAAATACATGGCTTCCTATAGTATAAGTCGATGTGTGAAGGGAATTTCTCAACAACTCATATAACTCAAACAGTACTAAAAATTAGGACACACAACTCAAAGCTATTTTTTATGAATGGATAGATCCATCTATGCATTGGCATAAGTCTATCAACTCTCATTCCTACACTTACTTATATGGAACTATTACAACAACAACAATGTATTCTTAATCTCACAATGCAGGGCTGACTCATATGAATCTTTTCCTTATATTTATTTTTACCTATAACCAAATCTTCAATTATATAATTTAAAATCTTTTTTCTATCACTAATTATGTAATTTTAAGTCCTCTAACACTTTTAATTTCACCTACATTATTAATTAATTCTCCTTTTCTTATATGGATATGATCAAACCATCTGAGATGATTCTCTCTTATTTTATCTAGAAAAGGTATAGAACAATTCCAACAAGTAAATTATCAGTAATCTTTTCGATTACACAAAATTTTCTTAAATGTATAACAAAACAAATATCCAGCCTAAAAATTTTCTCAGGCCAGATGATATAATTTTTTTTCCACCATGAACAAATAAATATTTGTAAGGATGTTGGACCAAAAACATATACCTGCAAAGAAGGTGACTTGGTTTCCCCTCAATTCTGTAGCATGGGAAGGGATAAAAATGGTAAGCCAGATAAATGAGCACAGCATGTATACAAAAAACAAATAACCTGCCCATGGAATGTTCAGACCCCAAAAGATTCTCCTACCTTTTAACTGCAAGAGGACCAAGAATCGGTAGCAATAAAGGTGAGCCATGATACATGGATCCTGCAGAAGTACAATTACATCTGAGTGATTTACCTGCTAATGACAATGTAGAAGCACATTGTCGTTCATAGATAAATTTTATCCATGAATATTTACCCTCTAAGAATTTCAAGCTTCTGATCGGTTAAATGCAATGGAAGAACTACTTGCTTGGACAGATAAAGGTTGGTCCCTTGACCAAGTTTATCGACAGGAAAATTGGTAATAATAATTAATAAAAAATACTAGAGTGGGATTCAACGCAAGCAACATTTCCCATTACCAAAAACCTATATGTGGTTTACCGGACTGTAACATGACCATCATTTCCTGGAACAAAGAAACACGAGCATTTGCCATCGATGAAGTGAATACGAGGGGCCAACAGGATTCACTACGTTAGCAAATTCGTTCTGGAACAACTTTTATTAACATATGCGCGAGATATTAAATTTGAGGCTACTGCAATTAAATAACAACTCGCAGCCAAAAAAAAAAAAATCGGAAAAGGAGAAATAGTGAAGTCATCTCAAGTGGTGAACCTGCGTAAGGCGACATGGACGCCTGCTTCAGCCAGTAACCTTCCGCCACTACAAGACCACAGTTCCGCATGGGAACCATAACAACCGGATCATCTCCAGAAGAAGGCGATGGAAAGATGGGAACAAGGGCAGTGGTTTGCTTACATCGGCGAAGGCTGGTAAGAGGAGTGGCGAGTTCAGGGCGAGATCCGAGTTCGAGGTTCGTAGCGAAGCAGATCAGGATCACGCGGAACAACAAGGCCACGGCAACCCACACCCAGTAGGAGCTCCTTCCCGTCTCCATCGAGGAAGAAGATTCTTGAACTTTCCCCATATCTCACCGCAGGGACAACGTTGAGGAGCTTGGGAGTCTGATGGCGGAGTGGACGCCGTCACGCCGGAGCCCTGGCCGAGAGGGAGGCGCGGAGGACCGGTATGCTTCAATTTAGTTTACGGGTGAGGTACTTTAATTTATTTATATTTTTAATTTAATGACTTGTGATTGAATGATAATTATCAACGTACACAAAATATACTCGTTCAAACTACATTATATTACATGTAATTGGGTGGGAACTTATTTTATCCTTTGAAAATTGTGACGATTTTTATTTATATCTTTTTACAGAATTTATGCATTTTTCAATAAATCTCAATTTATAATGTTTCCAAGAATTATTCCTGATACACCTCTTTATTAAAATCATCTTAGGCTATATTTTATATTTGTTAACGAAGTAGGATGAGATTTTTATTACGCGTAGTTGATTGCATATAGTTATTAAATTAAAACAGGATAAATGTATAGTAATTGTAGTAATTTCTTTTATTGTAGCAATTAAATGTAAAATTTTAATAATATCTTCACTCTTTTTTCTCAATAAACATGTCTCTCAACTCTCACTACCCTAACTCCACTTTCACTATCGGTTACCCTGAAAATACCCTCACCTCGATCCGTCACTCCTATCGCAGTGACTGGTCACCCGATCCACCCCTCCTCTCGTGCTTGATCTGCCCCTCCTCTTGCTCTTGATCTGCCCCTCCTATCATAGTAACTGTCTCCTGCATTCGATTTGTCCCTCCTCTTGCCATGACCGGTCATAGGCGTGACTATCTCCCACACCCCTTCGCTATTGTAACCGAGAAAGTCACAGGAAGCCCAATTAGTCGATCCACCCCTCATCATGAACTTAAATGAGTAAGCATTCCATTGCTTTTATGATCATTCAAAGAGAGTAGTACTTGCATTCGAACTTGTGGGATTAGCTTCCAAATATTTTCAAAAAAAATTTCAGTTGTAAATTTCCAGTAATAAATTGGTATTCTATTTTTTCAGTGAAGTTTGTAAATTTACTTGTGGTTTTTACTATGAATATTGTAAATACATCATTTTTACTTTATCATTATCATTTTATTTTTCTCATAGGTAAATGTTAAAGTTTTTGGTAATTTTGTATTATAGATATTAATGATGAATGTTTGTACTTTTATTTCAATAACCTAGATCTGATTATGTTTGTAATTTTACTTCTATTTGGTTACATTAAAAAAATTTAGGGTAAATTACATCTTTTTAAAGATAGATAGACCATATTTATTACTGTTTATAGTCTCAGATTAGTTTTTTTCTAGGATTATCTTAGATTACTCTACTACTTTTATTTCATTAGTGATGAATGTTTGTAATTTTTTGCTAATTTTCTAGGTTTTTAGATAGTTATGGGGACTTTCTTGACCTAGATCTTAGTGATCTAATTCAACTGATGTTTCATTTTGAAACACAAATACTCCACCTGCTTATTTTAGCATATCCATCAAAGACTATAGTGCATAATGTTGGATACACTGGTAGTGAAGTAGTGTTGAACATGTTAAATGGACATTAGAGAGTTTGTTTTGACACATGTCGAATGATAACAGATACATTTATGAAATTATGTTGAACATACTCTCCTAATAGTCGTTGGGTGAGTGTTGAAGAATAAGTCAAAATATTTTTGGAAATATGTGCATATAGAAGCAAAAATAGAATGATGCAGGTAGCACTCCAATACTTTGGACAAACAATTAGTAAATATATTCACAAAGTATTCGATGCTATAATAGCGTAGGTGCGTAATGTAATTCTATCGAAGGAATCATTGATAGACACACTACAGTTCCTAAAAGATAATGAAATGTTCATGTCATTCTTTCACAACGCAATTGGAGCTTTTGATAGAATCCACATTCACTGTGTTGTCCCAAAATCCCAACATATTGCATATCATTGTGACCGAGATGCAAAGCAGACCACACAAAATATACTAAGTGTTTGTGACTTCAACATGTACTTCATTTTTGCGTTAGCTGGGTGGGAGGGCATTGCACATGATTGTAAAGTTTTGAAGCATACAATGTCAAATCCTCGATATCACTTTCCCTTTTCACCACCAGGTTTGCTTTATTTACACACTACTTATTGCATAAACATCAACTATCTTATCGATTCTGCCTCATGTTATGCTTGAAAACCTACTTCACCACTTAACTACTTGAGTTTTGTATAAAAAAATATTATCTTGTAGATTTTGGTTATTTGAATTGCAAAAGATTTCTTGTCCCATACAGAACAACAAGGTACCATTTACCCGAGTTTCAATAATCCCAACCTAGAGGTGTAAAAGAGAATTTTAACTACTTACACTCATTTTTAAGAAATGTGATTGAGAGGACATTTGGAATTCTAAAGAAGAGATGGAATATACTGAACTTAATGCTACCATTTGATTACGATACTCAAGTGAAATTGGTACTTACTTATATGACTCTGCATAACTTTATCATTGAGTAACAATCAAATATAGATTTCGATGCATTGAAGGAACAAAGAATGATTGTGCACATTGAAGAACATCATAATTTAGAAGAGTGTTGACCAACTAGAATGTATGATGACAATGAGATAACGCACGTGCGAGATACAATTAGGGATGAAATAATGAATATACGTGAGACATTATAACTTACATATTTTCATTTTCACTTTATGTATTATACAAATTGTGGTTTTACCTTATCTTTTTAGTTCATGTTAGAAATAGTTGAATGTTATATTTGTCGTTGAACAATTGTGAGATGTTGCACAATTTCAATGAATTGGTTGTGGATTGTGGGATACTGCAAAAATAGTTGAATGTTATATTTGTTGTTGAACAATTGTGAGATGTTGCACAATTTTAATGAATTGGTTGTGGATTGTGGGATGTTGCACAATTTTAATGAATTGATTGTAGATTGTGAGATGCTGCACATTTTATATGAATTCTGGGATACTGCATACTTTTTACATGTTTTCATTTTTAATGATTTGCTTGATAATCACTTTTGAACAGTTCTGGATGGAACTACTCTCAATATGTAGCTTATCTTTTCGAGGAATAAGGTACAAGTATTGTTACAAGTATAGGTACATGTTCAACTACAAGAACAGAGGCTGGTGCACAGCCAAGTCAACCACCCCTTACATCACAACGTGTTGATTGGGATGACAAGTTGGTATCAACTTTTATTAATATTTGTCTTGATGTTGCTTCTATGTGTCACAAGCTAGGTACTCATTTTAATAAGAAAAGTTATGAGCAGTTAGTTAAAGTATTTGAGGAACAAACACACATAAAGAGAACACGAATTCAACTTAAAAATAAGTTTAAAAAGTTGAGAAAAGATTGACAGCTATGAAAAATACTGTCAAACCAAATGGGTATTGGATGAGATCCAATTATAGAAACTTGGGAAGGAGGAAATGATGAATGGTGGGAGATGTTTAAATTGGTATGTATTTTTACATATGTTATTAACATGCAACATATTATGCTTTATTTTTTAATGTTTGCATTTTTCTTAGTGACATTTGAATATTGTAATAACAATGTGAACTACAATGTGAGAGATTCTGGAAGAATAACTTGAAATTTACCAATCGATTAGAAACATCAATGGATGCAAGCAGTAACTGACTGATGAGAGGCGACAGTCGACACATGTGGCCAGGTAGGATGTTGTGGAGAGGCAGAGGCTGTGGAGTAGTCGGATGATCGAGCAGACAGGTGCGTTTGACTAGCCGCAGGATCAAATGGGTAACCGCCAGTGCTACTAGACGAAGGGTCGTATGCTTACGCTGCAGACGTCCATAAAGTTATGGGCATGGATTGGCCATAGACTAAAGGTCGTAATGTTACAACTGACTATAGACTAATGGCTATAGTGTTATAGTTAGTCGTAGACTAATGTCTGTAATTTATTAAGTTATTCTTTTATTTTTTAGATATTAATTTATCTTAAAAAGGATGTTGATTAAATATTAAGTCATAAAATAAGTAAAATATTAAGTCATAAATTTAAGTAAAATAGGGTAAAATATTAATTTATCTTAATAAGGATGTTGATAAAATATTAAGTCATAAAAAAGTAAAATATTAAGTCATCTGAATACATTAAATCATGTATTCGAAAATCTTAAATATCTTATTTTATTTAAATTTTTAGAATAAACACATTTGCATATTGAGATTACTACTGTATATCTTTATTTTTTATTGTGTACTTCTGTTTTGTATAATAATATTTAACAAATATACTATTCAAACTTTTTAGGCTTTTAACGCTAACTTCCCAATATATTCAAACTTTTAATGGTAAAATGTTGAATACTGTTCATAGTATATGCACAATAAAAATCATGTGTCTCGTTAAAAAATCACATGTCCATGTTAAAACTCCGAATACTGTTCATCAGTTTCCCAATTTTTCAGACTTTTGACATTAAAATTCCGATTTGCCGTCACGTGCGAACTTAAAAGACCAATTGAACATTAAAAATCCGAATGCAGTTTTAATTTTATTTAACACTTCTAAGCCAATTGTATCATCTGAATCAATTGTTAAATAATAAAGTCATAATAATATTTTTATAAGAGAAAAATGGCTCAGTTGGTGCCTATAGAAGTCGATTCTGTAGGTGGCCATTAGATCAATATTTAATGGTAGTTGGATCAAGAGAGAGTGTCTGGAAAAATACTCTCGCCGATTCCACCTAGGTAAAAGCAGTTATTTTATTTTAACACAAAAAAACTTCACAAAAAGTTACCTGGGATTTGTTAGTCTTTTTCCCCAATCAAAGTCACATGCGATTCCTCGTTTCACCGAAGTTCTCTCATCTTCCCCTCGATCTTTTTAAAGTTATCAAATAGAATATGGAAGGACGTCAGTTAGCATTAGATCTATCGACAAGTTACAGGTGTGCTTTCATGTTATTAAAAGTTGATTTATTAAGTGCATTGATTATAGGGAAAAAATGTTTGCAACATTTATTGGGAAAAAAATTAATTAGACCGACAAACTATTAATTACATTAAATATTTTATTTAATAGTACAAAGTAAAATATGTTTAATATGAAATGTTGCCTTTAATTATCAATCACTTTGTAAAGAACAGCTGAATGTAAAAGTAAATATATAATTACAAATTCAAGTTAACATTTACAGAGTGGTTGATAAATATCAACTACTCTGTAAAGTTAACTATTAACAGACTAAGATTATTATCAACCACTCTGTAAAGTTATTAACGTACTTTGAAATTTAAAGTTAATTATCTTAGTCTGTTGGTAATTTAAAAGTCGTAATATGTACCTCTTTAAAGAGTGGTTGATAACTTTAATTAAATGTTGCAATGTTAACTTTACAAAGTGGTTGATAATTTCAAAGTCTCACTCCTTTATTGTTGCACTTTTAATTAAGGAATCAATCATTCTCGAATTTTCAAAAACTATTGGATGATAAACAACAAGTATAATGGCTCGAATAGAACTATTTTGAAATGTAAGGGCTTGATGACCTAGAGTTCAATATTAGAATGGAAGGGTTGGCTAGTCATCCCAATGGAGAAAAAGAAGGAAGTGCAAGTCTACACCATGCCATGAAATTTTCTTCGGAGGATAATGCATATAATTTTTATAATGCATATACAATGAAGAAAAGTTTTGCTATTAGAAAAAGTTGGTTCAGAAAATCAAAAGGCAGTGAAGAATTAATTGCACGTAATTTTGTTTGTTATAAAGAGAGACATAAGGACATGAATGATAAACGTTGCTCGGGAAGTGATGTGGGCAAACAATTATAATAAAATTTTGAATTATGAGATACTATATATCATGTACCAGTAAATTTCAAAGATTTATAAGAGATTAAAGATTTCTTACACTTTTAAAGTTTGCTATATATTATACCAACAAATTGTAAGTTAGATGTATTCAGAGAAGTAATAGCTGCATTCTATGCTAACTTGCATGTTAGGGAGGGTATATTATTTACCAACATAGATAAGACTATTTTCGAAATCACTTCTTAGTTGATATATGATACTCTTAAATTGACAAATGAGGGTATACAATTAGGTAGAACATCTTTGAACTTGTTAGATTGGAACATCAGTTCGATAGCAAGAACCCTTCATTCACATGGCAGATTACAGTATCTTAATGAACTTAATGGTAAAGCCAAATTTGTAACAAAAATTCTGCAAGCACAAATTTTTCAGAAGAAAGGACATGGTGAACATATAGAGAGAATTTGTTTATATGCTACATATGCTGTGATGCAGAAAATAAAATTGAATTGGTGCACACTATTTTTGAATTCCATACAACACAGACATTCAAAATTATTTTATGAAATCAGTCTTATGAAGTTGATATTGGGCATAAGATATGATGTCAATCAGTGGCCTAGAAAATCCTTCAAGACAAGATCTTTTACAGTGGCAGAATATAAGAAATTCATTTTTAATGCACCAGTTATAGACATACAGCAACAATCAACAAGTGAATAGACACATACTTCAACTGGACAAGATTTGTTATCTTCTGCAGATGTTGCCTATATTACACAATTACGAGAACAAATTAGTCGACAAATTTCAGAAACTATAATCAGTTCTGTTCAAAATCGGAGGAGAAATCAAGGATAACTTGTATTTTTCTGATTTCTTGTTGAATTGTAATGCTAAGTGATTAGAACGTTTGTTTATATAAGTAATTGAATTGTAATTGAAAGGTATTTTTATCTTATTTAACTTTTCAGTTAAAGGTGAATTTATTAATTTTATCTTACTAAATGTTTTCAATTATTCTCTAACCTCAATACTTTATTCAATAATGACAAAAATGGGGACATATACTTCACAATTAAAATAATAGATAAGTACACTTAAAACAATAGATAATTACACTTAAAATTCTTAACTTTAGGTGTTTTAAGAACGTGAAAAAGTTAAATACATCATCAAATTAATTGAAATTTGAAAATTGAAAATGAAAAAAATAGATAATTACAACATTAAATTAATTGGTGATCATAAAAAAGGGGAACATTGTCAACTATTATGTATTGATGATGAATGCTTAATTAATGTTTAAACATGATCTCATGGTAATTTAAGTTAATGCTAAATTAATTAGTACTCGAATATTTGATTCATGTAAAGTGTTTTTAATATTTAAGTTAATGCTAAATTAATTAACACTCGAATGTTTGATTCAGGTTAAGTATTTTTAATATTTAAGTTAATGCTAAATTAATTAGCACTCGAATGTTCGATTCAGATTAAATATTTTTAATATTTAATCAAAATATTTTTAATTAAAATCAAATTATTTAAAAATAAAATCCACACTAATATTTAAGTTAGTAAATTAAATATGTTTAATATTTAGAACATTTCGGAGAAGAAATGCGAATGGATATAGTTACTTAAATAAGTGTTATATATGAATATAGTTCGTGAAATATCACGGTAGAATGTCACGTGAAATTTTAAGTTCACACGTGATAAGAGAATTAGCGTTTTATGTTAAAAGATTCGACGATTGTATTAAAAGACCAGTGTTTTAACATTAACATGTGACTTTTTAAGTTAGGCGTGTACGTTCTAAAGTACACGCCCAACTTAGAAAGTCACTCGTTAATGTTAAAACACCAATTTTTTAATACAA
This sequence comes from Amphibolis antarctica, assembly GCA_024699675.1. NCBI lineage: Eukaryota > Viridiplantae > Streptophyta > Magnoliopsida > Alismatales > Cymodoceaceae > Amphibolis > Amphibolis antarctica. The sequence goes on along the minus strand of JAMKPZ010000871.1, from coordinate 3,777 downwards.
TCATCCAGTCTTTTAACACAAAACGCCGATTCTCTCATCACGTGTGAACTTAATATTTCACGTGACATTCTACCATGATATTTCACGAATTATATTCATATCTAACATTTATTTAAGTAACTATACTTATTCCAATATCATGCCAAACTGTTTTAAATATTGAACATATTTAATCTACTAACTTAAAATATTAGGGTGGATTTTTTTAAAAATTAATTCGATTTGAATTAAAAAAGATTTTGATTAAATAATTAAAAACACTTAACCTGGATCGAATGAGTATAGTGTTAAATAATTTAGCATTAACTTAAATAATATTTCCAGTTATGTTCAAGTAATAAGTAAATAGATAATTAGCAAATATAATTACGACTTTTAAATTACCATTACATCATGATTAAATATTAATTAAGTATTTATTATCAAAACATAATAGTCTTAGAGACATACCCTTAAAATGTCTAACTACTATTTACACACCACGTGTACTTTAGAACGCACGCGCCTAACTTAAAAAGTCGCGTGAATGTTAAAACATCGGTCTTTTAATATAATCGTCCAATCTTTTAACACAAAATGCCAATTCTTTCATCACGTGAATTAGACGTGACAACTTCAGTTAAGGACTAAAGGTAGTATTGAATAGCAAATATTTTTATGGTAAGATCCGATTATAAAAATCTGACAACTTTAACCCCTAATCTCTAAGCATATATAAAACTTAAATTCGTAATGCCCTGTGCCCTAGTCTTCTCGAGCAACTACATGGTGCGTCACTTGGAGAAGAAGCTTCACTCATAGTAATGTAGCAATGGCATGCAGGAAGAAGACCATTCAAGTTCCATCGCTACTCTTGCGTACATGGCAAGTCAAAATCGACAAGGTCGACAAAGAGATAGAGTTATTAAAGTCGAGGTATGACTTCTCTCCCAAGGTTTTTGAATTTGTTGTCGAGGAGAAGAAAAATGTAGAAATAGAGAATTGGCGACTATGATTACGGTCACAAGGAGAAAAAATACATAATATCAGGTGTGCTGAGCGATATGTGTTAAAATCATTTGCTGATTCCATGACATCGCTCAGTACATTTGAAATAGGAGAGTCTTCAAGACCTGCTAAAAGGAGACATAAGAAGCCTACTCTAAAGCCTAAGAAGATTAAACTCATCCATCAACAACCGTCAACTTCAAAATGGTTCACCCCTAAAAGTAGGGTTGAAGAGTTTGAATATTGGTTTAAAGCCACCACTACATAGAAACAAGTTGAAATGGTTAGTTCAGATAGCTGGAGTAGCAGTTTTAAGTCTGCTAGCAGTGATGGTGAAAATGAAGGTTTGTGGATAGGTAAAATATTTTTGTCATCTTTTGAATTGAGATGTTTTCAAAAGGTGATTGATAATTTTGAGAAAAGAGAAGTGACTATTTCAAAGTCATCTCTGTTTATAGTTGATGCAATGCAACAAAATTGTTAAGTTTTGTTGTGCATGACTTATTTGTAAGCATGTTTTTAAAGACACATCATCATTCAGTTTGATAAATAAAAGAAATGATGTTACTGAGTATGTTTTGAAAAATAAAAGGCATGATAAATTTTGAGCTTTTGCTAAAATGCAAAAGTATATCAAAAGGAAAGAAAGACTTCCAAGAATTTATATTCAATTAATGAGTCGATGGAAGCAAGAAGATGCTCTGATAATGAATATTCTACCATAGTGTAAAAAGTATATTGTAATTAATGATGAATCAGATGGTATACTTACAGTTGTTAGTGAAACAGTTTTTACAAAGACAGACAGTTCTCCAATAGATCAGACGGACAGCATTGAAGACATTTTGAGAAACTTAAAATCACAATGGACACTATCTGTCTCTATGGAAGAACAAGAAGAAGTTTCTGACACAACTGAGTCTCAAACATTGAGTGAATATTTGCAGAGCTTGAAGACAAATAAAATTAATGCAACTGTTTGAACTAATGTATATGAACAGGTTCAAGAAATATCACAGTTACAGCATATATAAGAACCAATTTTTGAGCATGTGTCAGTTGATGAACAAACTATGGAGGAAGCAGTAGAACATCACATTTCAGATTTAATGGAAGAGCATTATAGTCCTCCAACAATCTCAAATCAACAAACCATAGAAGAATTTCTTAATTTGCAAGCTGAAGAGAAGTATGTAAATTAGCAACAAAAGACTTTACAAGTGTAGAATGAAGATAATTTGAGATTTGTTATATCTCAGTCATAGACAGAGAATGTTGAAGATTTACCAAGTACTTCTCATTCATTTCCTGAGAAAGGTATGTCAGTACAAAATCTATATTTTAGAAATCAGGAATGTTTGGACAATTATAATAAATTTTTGAATTATGAGATACTATACGAAAGACCAGTAAATTTCAAAAATTTAAAAGAGATTAAAGATCTCTTACACTTTCAAGGTCTGCTATATATTATACCAACAAACTGTAAGTTAGATGTATTCAAAAAAGTAATAGCTACATTCTATACTAACTTGCATGTTGCTGAGGGTAGATTATTTATCAACATAGATAAGACTATTTTTGAAATTACTCCTCAGTTAGTATATGATACTTTTAAATTGACAAATGAGGGTATACAATTACATAGAACATTTTTGAACTTGCTAGATTAGAACATCAGTTCAATAGCAAGAACCTCTCATTCACATGACAGATTATAGTATCTTGATGAACTTAATGGCAAAGTCAAATTTGTAGCAAAAATTCTAGAAGCATAGATATTTCAGAAGAAAGGGCATGGTGAACATATAGAGAGAATTTGTTTATATGCTACATATGTTGTGATACAGAAAATAAAATTGAATTGGTATACACTATTTTTTGATTCCATATAGTACAGACATTCAAAATTATTTTATGGAATCAGTCTTGTGAAGTTGATATTGGGCACAGGATATGATGTCAATCAATAGCTCAGAAAATCCTTCAAGACAAGATATTTTACAGTGGCGGAATATAAGAAATTCATTTCTAATGCGTCAGTTACAGACATACAGCAACAATCAACAAGTGAACAGGCACATACTTCGACTAGATAAGATTTGTTATCTCTTGTAGAGGTTGCCTATATTACACAATTAGGAGAACAAATTAGTCGACAAATTTCAGAAACTATAATCAGTTCTGTTCAAAATCAGAGGAGAAATTAAGGATAACTTGTACTTTTCTAATTTCTTGTTGAATTGTAATGCTAAGTGATTGGAACGTTTGTTTGTATAAGTGATTGAATTGTAATTGAAAGGTATTTTTATCTTATTTAGCTTTTTAGTTAAAGGTGGATTTATTAATTTTATCTATCTGAATGCTTACAATTATTTTCTAACCCTAATACTTTGTTGAATAATGACAACAATGGAGACATATAGTTGAAAATTAAAATACTACATAAGTACACTTAAAACAATAGATAATTACACTTAAAATTCTTAACTTTAGGTGTTTTAAGAATGTGAAAAAGTAAAATACAACATCAAATTAATTGAAATTTGAAAATTGAAAAGGAAAATAATAGATAATTACAACATCAAATTAATTTAGTGATCATCAAAAAGGAGGACATTGTCGACTATTATGTATTGATGATGACTGCTTAATTAATGTTTAAACATGATTTTATGGTAATTTAAAAGTTGTAATTATATTTGCTAATTATCTATTTACTTATTACTTGAACATAACTGAAAATATTATTTAAGTTAATGATAAATTAATTAGCACTTGAATGTTTGA
>JAMKPZ010000869.1:0-63585 GCA_024699675.1 Amphibolis antarctica | reverse complement strand
GTTGAGGATGATAATATTTATGTTTTTTTATGATTTTTGTTGAGGATGATAATATTTATGTTTTTTTATGATTTTTGTTGAGGATGATAATATTTATGTTTTTTTATGATTTTTGTTGAGGATGATAATATTTATGTTTTTTTATGATTTTTGTTGAGGATGATAATATTTATGTTTTTTTATGATTTTTGTTGAGGATGATAATATTTATGTTTTTTTATGATTTTTGTTGAGGATGATAATATTTATGTTTTTTTATGATTTTTGTTGAGGATGATAATATTTATGTTTTTTTATGATTTTTGTTGAGGATGATAATATTTATGTTTTTTTATGATTTTTGTTGAGGATGATAATATTTATGTTTTTTTATGATTTTTGTTGAGGATGATAATATTTATGTTTTTTTATGATTTTTGTTGAGGATGATAATATTTATGATTTTCCAAGGTAAGTACCCTCTCAACAATGGTATGGTCCGGGAAGAGAGAGGGTTGGCTTTTCGTATATTATTATTATGATATAAATTTTTATTTTAGAATTTTTTATAGAATTTAATATTATTTATAAAATTATTTTTAACTTTAATTCTTTATAATTATTGAAGTTAATTTTACGGTAAGTAAAATTAAAAATAAATGCATCTAAAATAATGACTTACCGGGAGTTTAAGGTTTTATTTGATGATAAAGTGTTTTAATTTAAATAATTGTGAAATGTTAAAATTAAAAATAATTTTGTAAATAATATTAAAATTATATAATAAAATATAATATATGAATTTATATATAAACATTTATATAATAATAATAATTCATAAAAATTTATAAAAAAAATTAAAATTTATATTGGCAAACGAAACCCAAGACGAACAGGAAACATCAAACATCCAGACGTGACGTGAACGATGCTGCTACACCTGCTGAGCTCGCTCTCGCTTGCTGATCATTTCTTTCGGTGTTGTCTTAATTTTAATTTTAATTTAACGTAAATTACTAATATCATTATTATTATATAACTTTTAATATATAAATTTTTATTATCTTAATTATTATATACTTTTAATTCTATTTATTTTACTAACTTTATTTTTAATTTTATCTCACTCTCAAAAATTAAGTAAAAGTCTTGTAAAAAAGACCAAACAAACGTCCACATGCTTGCAGCTTATATTGTCCGATTTACGAAGAGTTTTAATAAATATTTTTTTAAAAATATATTAAAATTACATAAAATGAGATTTATGTTTTTTAAAAAATATATATAATTTAAAATATAAATTTTTATATAAAATATTTAAAAAATAATAATAAATATTTAAAAATATATAACTATGTATAATAAAAAATAATGATACATGACGAAAAAGGTTTATGCAACGGAAACCTGTGTTTGAATGCAAAAACAATAAGGTGGGTAGATTTTAAAGCAATGATTACCCTCTCCTGGGGAATAGAAAAGGACGCGCACGCGGTTAACTGACACGTCCCATCTTCACCTGGTGGTTGTCACTGTTCCTTGGACTGTTGGTCTTGACCGGAAGCTTTCCGCATCTGCCCTCTGAACGAACCTCTCCGTCTTTTCTTTTGGTACATTAATATAAGGAGACGAGAATTTATCCAGCAAATTAATCACTTCGTACATTAATATGCGTAAATTACTAAAAGAAATGTAACATCAACGGAGTTTTTTTTTTTTTTTTTTTTACTTCTTAAAAAAAGTGACTTTTTCAGTAAACAAGTTTAAAATAAAAAATAATTTTAATAAAAAAATATATTAAAATATATACTTATTATCGTAAAGTTAAGACTATTTCTATAAAATGAAAATAATAAAAAAGAAAAAAAATCCAGTTTTACAAATAATCCAATTAAATTGGGTCCAACAAGGCTTAAAAAAGATAAACAAAAGTTAACAGAAAAGGCAAAGGTAAACATCAAACTTGATGTCTTTTTCGTCTACTCAAGTTAGTCAGAAAGTTAAAAAGTATGGCTATAAATATTTAAATTTAAAATTTTAAGATTTTTTTCTTAAATTACAATTATCATGGTACTACTACTTCAGTGATTAAGGTTTCATTTATTTCAATTCTACGAATTTTAATTTTAATTCTGGGTATATAAATTTTCATTCATAACTTTTATTATATAATTTATTACGTAACTTTAACATCATTTACTTTATTATTTTTAAGTTTAACTTTTAACAATTGTTAAAATTAATTTTATAATAAGTAAAGTTAGAAATAAATACACCCTTACTGAGATTACTCGAGGGCAACGGGAGTCTTATAGAGGAGCTATAAAATCAAACATACGAGGGGATAAATCAAAAAAATTGATAAGACAATATACTTTAACTGCAAATCTATCTTTAGATACAAGAGATTCTAACAAATACTGTTATTTTTAGTTAATTAAACTAATTAGTTGATTATTTTAACCTGTATACAATAATATCTTCGATTTACACGTAAAGAATAATAAACTACACAGATAAAAATAACCTGTGATGTCAAGAAGTCTATTTTCATTGCATGTTACGGAAGGGAAGCCACTTGACATTCTCATTCCATCGTTATAAAAAACGTAGAAAGATAAAAATAAAAAATACTTGACCTAAAAAAGATTTAAGAATAGAAAATAACATATGCTAGCATTTACGGAAATTTTCCTACATGCCTTGTATATCTGATAGTTTCTGTTTTTTGTAATGGACGTGTCTTACTTTAAATGTAGAGTCAACTTATGGATTTATAAAATAAAATAAAAACTTTTTAAGTTTCTGTAGAACATTTGTTTTTTACAAACGCTTTAAAAAAATCAACAACTTTTTAAAAGAAAAGAAAAAGTAATCGTCGGTTTTTTCTTTCAAGTACTTTCTCCGTCAAGGAGATCCTTTATCTCCCTTTTCCTTTTTTGGTCATTGCTTACTTCTTTAACATATTGATCCAGTTGGGCATCTCTAATAACCTATTCTCGAGAGTTTCTTTTTCCAACAATGGCCATCACATCTTTAATATTCGATATGCTGATGATTCCTTCTTCTTTCTTGAGGCTGATACTAACAACATTTTAAATTTCTAATGAATTTTGGGTATTTTTCAAGCTATCTATCTCGGGCTTTAGAATCAACTTCTCTGAGTCCTCAATTTGTGTCATTAATATCTCAACTGATATTCTTTCCAACCTTGCCAACCTCCTTGGTTGCCGAATCTTAGCTTTACCCATTAAATTCCTGGTTTTACCTCTCCATCGTAGATAGAAAAGCTTCTTCCTTCAACAGGGATGATGTGCTTGGCAAAATTACCAGGAAATTAGATGGATGACATGGTAAATATCTCTCCTGGGAAGGTAAACTAACTAACCCTTTTAAATTTTGTCATTTCAACTATTCCTACTTTTTATCTTTAGGTCTTTCATTTGCTGACCAGAATCCTCAACTTTATTGATAAAATTAGGAAAAAAAATTCTTTAGAGATCTAACTCTAATGGTAACAATAAAATCCACTTGGTCTCCCAATCTATTGTCCTAAATCTTAGGGAGGTATTGGCATAATTAATTTTAAAGTTGTTATTGCTTCTTTAAAAGTTAAATTTATTTGAAAAATCTTTTAACATTGCAATTACCTTCTTTGGGTTGAAGCTTTTTTATCGCGTTACTGTACTTCTAGAGGTTTCAGTTGCTTCCTCAATGAACCAGTCAATTAAACTTTTACTTCAACATCTCCAACCTTTTTACTTGCAGCATAAATTCCAAAAAGCAAACTCTTTCGGGATACAACAAATGACATCATCAACTTGTCCTTAAAAACTCTTTTCCCAATATTCTCAATTTAGATCACAGGTAACAACAAATTCCTCGATCCTCTTACTAACTTTATCTCTTTTTGGATTTTTCTTATTGAAAATTTTGATTTCCTTCTAATTTTTGATTCCCTTCGTCTATAGTCTTTCAATGATATTAAGTATACTTAGTGACTTTTCTCATTTGGTGTTCTTATTGTTAAGTATTGTTATAACCTTTTCGTTGATGACGAATTACGTCTTTTTTATTTAATGATTTATGACATGTCAAGTCTCTTCTGAAAATCAAAGTATTGGCCTGATTCATATTCCATAATTTCATTCTGACTAAAGATAACTTAATTTGTAAAGAGCGGAATGGATCCCATTTGTGTTTGTTGTTTGATTTCTTTAGAAACTTTTTTTGTTAATTGTGTGATAACTTATCATTTTGACACTTTTTCCTAGCTAATTCCTTAGATATTCTTGATGACGACTTTCTCTTTAGAGTATTTTTTATGAAAATTAATTAGTTATTTTCTCCCAACTCATTTGACGATTTATTTTTATTGGTTTTTTTTAAGAATCAAGCTACCTTTTTTAGCATCTATCCTATTATTCAACTTATTTTGCTCTTACACTTTTTCTTGGGCCTGTTTTTGAGTTTTAGCACTTTTAGATATCTACTTGAAAATTCTAAATAAGACTCAATATCTGTAGGATATTAAAGTCAACTTCTCATTCATTATTAGTAGCACTTTAAGTTCGATTAAGAATACCTATTGTAACTTCAGATCTTAGGTTAACATCGTAGAAGGAAATAATTGATCCTTTTCAGTAGCCTCTTTTTTAAATTTTTTGATTTTTATCATTGATAATTTGATTAGGCTTGTTGATATCCTTTTAATTCTCTCTTTACTATTTTTTTTACTTGTCTCGTGTTTCAATATTAAGAAAAAGTTGTTACAATAGCTTCCCAGAAAAACATCATTCACAATCAGTATTTTACTTAATTACTAAAAAATCTTAAAGTTTTTATGTAGGTAAAAATTTCATTATAATAAAAAATATTATCTCGCGGACTCTATGGATTGCTATTATAATAGTGAAGAGTGTTAAGGCATTTACGAGGAAAAAGTTGTAGATTTAAATCTAAATAAAAAAATAATCAGAAATAGTAAAATATCGTAGTTAATTATTTATGCAGCTGTGACAGAAGAGATGCAAATTCAGTTTAAATTTAAATAAATATTGTCATTATGAAAGAAATTTGCGTATCGGGGGATTAAATAAAAATTACGACCATTAAGTACTATAATTAATGACAATGCTGCCGCACCAACTCGCACAGTAAAAGCGTGATAAATCACCGACCGTCGTTGTGCTTGCCCAGACAGTAACCCTAATGAATCTTACGGTCTTCCGTCCATTCCGTTCTTCTCAATCACAACCGTTGGATCGGATATTTTGCACGACTCACTGCCATCCGACCTCTGACGTGGCTCTCGATGCGGATCCACCGCCCCACCATCGGCCCTCTTTTAATATATAACCCTAGAACAACGCCGCGGCTCGCAACTGCCGGGGCTGCCGCTGCTGCTGCTTCGGGAAGGAGGGGTAAAGGAGCAATTTTAGGGTTTCTGTTGGTGTCCTTCATGGCGATGGCGCAGGCCAGGTCAAGGGGGACGGTCAAGTGGTTCAACGCTGCCAAGGGCTTCGGGTTTATCACCCCTGATGACGGCTCGGAGGATCTCTTTGTCCATCAGTCGTCGATCAAGTCCGACGGCTACAGATCCCTAGCCGAGGGTGAGTCTGTCGAGTTCCTCGTGAGCGAGGGCGATGACGGGAGGACGAAGGCGGTGAACGTGACAGGGCCAAGCGGAGCTAACGTGCAAGGTGATGGGGGTGGCAGAGGCGTTGGTGGTTATGGCGGCGGCGGTGGTGGAGGTGGTTTCCGGAGTGCGGTGAGAGGCGGTGGAGGTTATGGGGGTGGTGGGTATGGTGCTAGCTACGGTGGCGGGGGTGGCTGCTACAGCTGCGGGGAACAGGGGCACATGGCCAGGGAGTGTCCCTCTGGCGGAGGAAGATACGGGGGCGGTGGCGGTGGTTACGGAGGAGGAGGAGGCGGCGGTGGCGGTGGCTACGGAGGAGGCGGAGGCGGAGGCGGTGGTTGCTATAACTGTGGGGAGCCGGGGCATTTGGCCAGGGACTGTCGATCTGGCGGAGGTGGAAGGTATGGAGTTGGAAGGTTTGGGGGCGGCGGCGTAGGCGGAGGCGCAGGCGGCGTGGGCGGCTCTTGCTACAACTGCGGCGAGCCGGGACACTTTGCAAGGGAGTGCCCCAACGTCAAGTGATCTGCAAGTGTTCTGTTTTAGTATTTTGTCCTTTCATCTGGTTTTTGTTATTCAACCGAACGGTGCTTTTTATTTTGGGTCAGCCGGTATCTTATGTTGTTTGGCTTCTGTCGGTGTTGCGTGTTGATCTGTTCGTGGAATATGGTTTTTACTTGGGGGTCGCAGGGGACTTGTGGAGGACGTTGACGATTCGAGATGGATCTCATAGTTAATTTTGTCGGTAACTCTTCAAAGCTCTCACCGTTAATGTTAGTTTCTGCTCTCATTTATGATATATATATACATGTTGGCAATGGTGACTAACTCAAGCATGATTCTTGTGCCATAGCTTATTAAGCTTGTATTCTCACGTTGTGACTGTCTTTGGTGATGCTGTTCAAACTTATGTTTGTATTTTCTTCTTACTAATGGAAGCTTTCAATGTTTAGTAAAAAACGTGTTGGAAGCATTACCCCTGGTTTATTCTATTAGATCGTGGCTGTGTTTTTCGGTTCAGGATTACTCTAAATCCTGCTTTCTGAAGTCATACGAATGAATTAAAACTTTTTTGTTTGCCCTTGGTCATTCAGTGATATTTTCATTGTCATTTTATCTTACTGTCTAGTGTATTTTTAGTGTTATTATCGTCTTCTTTGTTAATATTTAGGTTTTAGGGTCTGGTTCTTCTATATGCTGCTTTTTTGAAGGGATGGGAATGAAACAAATTTTTTTTGTTTGCACTCGGTCACTCAGTTTTGAGGGATATTTTCACTATCATTTAATCCTACCGTCTAGTTTATTTTTGGTGTTATTATCGTCTCTTTGTTGTGATTTAGGTTTTAGGGTTTAGGTTCCTTTAAATCTTGTTTTTTTAAGTCATGGTAAAGAAACAAAACATTTTTGTTTGCACTCGGTTTTGAGGGATATTTTCATATCATTTAATTCCAGTGTTTAGCGTATTTCTTGTGTTTTTATCAACTTCTTTGTTTGGTTCGTCTCTGGTACCATTTCTTTATTAGACTGCAGCGAATATAATGTCATTGGAATGGAACAAAAGCTTTTTTGTTTGCACTCGCTTGCTCAGTTTTGAGGGATTTTTTCATTGTCATTTAAGCCTATTATCTTGTCTATTTTTGGTGTTATTATCGTCTCTTCGTTAAGATTTAGGTTTTTTCAATCCCGTTTGTTGAAGTCATGGGAACGGAACAAAACTTTTTTGTTTGCACCCGGTCACTCTCAGTTTTGAGGGTTATTTTCATTATCATTTGATCCTACTGTCTTGTGTATTTTTTGGCGTTATTATCGTGTCTTTGTTAAGATTTAGGTTCTTTTAAATCCTGTTTTTTTAAAGTCATGGTAATGAAACAAAACATTTTTTTGTGCACTCGGTTTTGAGGGATATTTGCAATGTCATTTAATCCTACTGTCTAGTGTATTTCTAGTGTTATTATTGTCTTCTTTGTTTGGTTCGTGTCTGGTACCATTTCTTTATTAGACTGCAGTGAATATAATGCCATTGGAATGAAGCAAAACCTTTTTGTTTGCACTCAGTCACTCTGTTTTGAGGGATGTTTTCATTGTCATTTAGTCCTACTGTCTAGTGTAGTTCTGGCGTTATTATCGTCTTCCTTGTTTGGTTCGTGTCTGGTAGCTATTTTTTTATTAGACTGCAATGAAAATAATGTCATCTCCTGCACCTCGGTTGGTCCTGGTGGATTATGGTCGGGGGTCTTGAATTTAATTTTCGGCTCTAAAAAGCTTGCAGGAAAATCGCAGCATTGAAACAACTTGACAGTGCTTGTCAATATTATTGTATGTAGACAGGAAGCTACACTTGTCTGGTGGGTACTGTATTTCTCGGGCTTTTTGTGTCTGTTCTTTATGCCTCTAGATTTCATGGTTTATTTCAATGCTGGACCGTGTGCTTCCTGTTTGTGGTAAGCTGATGTTGAAGAACGCCTGTGGCTTTGTTTTTCTTGATCTGGATAAACGTGGCCCACTGCGGTGTATCTGGTCATCCTTTCCGCTTTGGGTATGCAATGTAAACAATTTATTATCGTGCTAGTGAAATTTCTGCATCTCATGAACGTCTCGATTTAAAAGCCTTGGGAGTTTTTTCTTCTTGTGGTTGCGTTTCTTCTGCCTCTTCACGTGATTTAACATCTGTTGGCGCTCCACGACAGGTTTCGATGTTGTCTGCTTGTGTTTGTACTAGGCCGTCGGAGTTCGCGTTGCTGAACTTTTGAAATTTTACCTAAATTGTTCAAGAAAGTAGAAAAAGTACATGTCTTGCTGTCGAATTTCTCGTAGGAGGTGTTTTTGTGTGCTTGTAATCGTACGCAGATACAGGTGTGTGGATAATGAGAAGACGGCCAGGTGAAGTTCCTTCAAAAAGGGAGAGAAGAAGACAACAAATTCTTACCTATTGGATGGGCGTTTTGGAGCCTTTGATAAAGAGTTATTTTAATTTTGAATACTGCAAGAGGTAGAAGTTGAATCTTGTTTTTAAATGGAGTTAAAAATTAAAATTAAAAGATTATTATCAAATGCTCACGAAGGGAATCGGGGATAGGAAGTTTACGCTTTCTACAGGGAATTTTTGAAGCTCTGGAGGGTAATGCCCAAGAGGGGAGATGACGCTTTGAAGGCTTTCAATTGTCGTTGATTTTTGGTTAATTTTGTTGCGTTTGTTTGGGTTTTTCCGTTTTGTGTTTGTCCTGTTGGCGAGGCTTTCCCGATGCTACCATGGCCATGCTGTGTTTCCGTCTCTTGTCTTGAAGTCAGGCGTTGGGGAGTCCGTCGAAGGGTTGTCAGAGGAGAGATCTGGTTGTGATCTGTTGCTAGGAACTTCTTGCGGTGGGAGTGTTTGGGGTTGGAGGGGATGTTCTTCTTCTCCCCTCAATTTTCCTTGTCGATTTTATCAGTTGGGATTCAAATTTTTTTTGATGAGTTGCCAAGGACATGAATGCTCTGAACTAATGATCACAGTCACGAACAAGCGCACCTGAACCCATGATGAGTCGTCAATAAAAAACTAATGATCACATAGCACGAACAGTCGTCCAATACAAGCACGAGCATCCAAATTAAATTAGGACCCCCTTCCCTAATCACCCATGGCTTCTTCTAATCTAACCCCCCTGCAATTAGTTCTTCTCAATGACAACCCTCCTGCCTCTTCTGGGTTTGTTCCGGCAAATCTTCATCAATGCAATCCCATCCATTCAGTTGTTTACACGACTCCCTGGCCGCCTCTTAATTCACGGGAGCAAACCAAGCAAGGGATGGTGCGGGGGATGGAGCGCGGCCATGGGCAGAGCCAGAGGAGTTGAACCGATTTGGTGGAAGTGGAGCGGCAATGCTGGGTGTGGGGGGAAGCGAGGATGGAGGCTGAGACGGTGGTGGGCACTGGTAGCATTTGGTGAACAACCCAAACGTGTCGATCTGATGCATGAAGTTGGTTATGCTTGCCCAGCCGCCGAACCCGAATCCCACCACCATCACCCACACCACCACGAAGGTGTTGATGACGAAGACCCCCACCCACCTGCCAAACACGGCCGGCGGCGGCTCCACCGCGTTCTGCACGAAACAGAGCAGAGAGTTGTTGGTTAGCGGCATGAGGCATGTCATGATGCGTGCGTCGTTGTGGGTCGCCTACCTCGCGGGCGGAGGGGGAGCGGAAGGTAGCCATGTGGGCGAGAGCAGGTACGATGTAGACGGTGAAGCTGACGAGGAGGGCGCCGACGGCGGAGTTGATGGGGCCGAAAAAGGGGAAGATGATGGCCAGGAACCAGATGGGGATGACCACCGGGAGACGAGCTGCCGCACGCTTGCACATGCTCTTGCACTCGTGCATGCCGATCGCCTTCTCCCACACGAAGTACAGCGGCGTGCACGCGAACCCGAACGTTATGAACTGCGCCGCTCGGCGTTAGTCATCGACAACAACATATTAAGATGTTGGGCATACATGAGCGTACCTGGTGGATGAGCATCAGGACGACGGCGGTGTCACGGAAGGCAGACCTCGGGAGGAGGGCCAGGGCGTTGGAGTGGTCGAGGAGCATGTCGCCGAAGGCCCAGTACACGGACACCGCCGACGGCAGCGTCACCGTTAGCACGAACAGCGACGCGAACAGATAGATGGCCTTGAACTTCTGCGGTCTCCACATCGCGTCCATGACCTCCCTGCGTCGTCGCCAAACACTTGACTTTTACATTTATACCTTGATTTGTTTGTTTATTTGCATGCTAATTGGCCTTGAAAACAACGGCGCAGGTATCATCCATCCATCATTACACTGCAAAAGGTCTCTACTTTGTTGTGTACAGGAGTATCGGATGTGGTTGTCGGTGTTGGAGGATCATTTCTGTCGGCTGCTCTCGTGTTTACCCACCACTCTAGCCTACTCTTTGACCGCGCAAGGACTACACTACGACTACGAGCGCTAGCTCTTGTCCCCGACACCTACCTCAACATACATGTGTATATATATATATGCAAAAGAACGTAATAATATTTTACTTTGATACCAACTTCTTAAGCGTGCCATCAATGGCGTGATTGCTTCTCATTTGTATAAATGCAGGTGGTGAGCCCCCGTGATATGGTTTGGGCAGACAATCACATGGGGAACGGTGCTTCTACGGATGGTTGTATGTTATTTTCGGAGAAGGAGAAAGCATGCGGGGCGTGGCCTTACACTGTAACAGCGTGGCCTCCGAACGTGTACAGAATGTTTGTGGCCCCCGTGAAGTAGAGAACAAGATCCGCTGGTCCCGAGTGCTTCACTCCCTCCACCTTTCAAATTAAAATATAAATATAAGAAATAAATTAATTTTAATATAATTTTTTTTACATATTATTAATTAATTTTAAAATAAAATTTTAAGGTGATATCAAAATCCCGAAGACGCTTGTATGTATAAAAAATTAAAAATACTAAAATAAATGTAAAAAAAAAAAAACTTAAAATATAAAAAGCTTTTCTAATTATCATCGATGAAATTTAAACATCTTCTTACCTGGCCATGGAGGAGGGAGGCGATGGTGAGGTACCAGCCGGTGTATGTGGTCATGACCAGGCCGAGGAAGGACCAGATTCTGTAGTTATGGAAGGATGGGATGAACACAGTGGTCGCACAGCAAGCGCCGAATATGTATGTCCAGGTCCTCTTGTCCAGCCGATCGTTTACGTAGTATATGTTGCTGCATTCGACATCAGAGAACACAACAGCTTATGCGTGGAATGGTTAAACAGGTGGGGATTACATTAGGGAAGAAGGGGCGATCATCATGCTCGATCATGACCCCGTCCAAACACTTGCCTTGCGCAGGCGATGAGCTGTATCACCGATCCAAAGAGGAGGAACGTGCAGTTGAATCCCAACCCCAGGTTCCTCCAGTGCTTCCCCAGTAGACCTTCCAACACCTCGAACCACTTTTCATTTTTTTGCATGCCCATGTCAGTAAGTTTTATTATACATCCAGCGCGAGGTAGCCCGCAACCGATCTGTACCGGAGTAACGTACCTGGACGACATGGTTTCTGAAATCAACCTTCTCCCTCTCCTTCCTGGTTCTGTACTCCACGTAAAGAACGCTTATGAGGTACGCGGTCCAGCTCCCCATCAGACCGTAGAACATCTGCAACACGATTCCGCTCAACATCCCCAGTTGAGAGAAGGAGTATGGAAGCGTCAGCAGAACTTGTGCAACCTGATCACATCACAACCAGATAAGGGGTCTGAAGAGTCACTCACCCATGTATGTGTTGCAACCAACCACCATGAACCCCCATCACCGAAAACTGACCTGATTGGAAGCACAACTGAACCAGGCGTCGTAGGCAGAGCCACCGTGCCAGAGGAAGATGGACAGTCTGGACTTCACCGTCTTGGGCTGCTTCTCCTCACCGTCCATCTCCATGTACCTCCCCCCCACCACCGTCTCCACGGACTTGTCCTCGTTCCCATTTGCCGTCGTCGAACCCATGTCCACCTTCCTGCTCTGTTTTCTCTGCTCTCTCCCTCACGTATGTTTTAATTCGGATGGTGCTTTGCCCAGTATATATACACACACACGTGGTACTGAAATACGGATCATTTTGTTAGTTTCTCTTTTTCCAACTTTTTTTTTTTTTTAAGAAAAGAAATCATTGAGGTCGCCTCAGCTTTCTGCTGTGTTATATTATATAATCACGTTTTTTATTATATATTATAATATTTTAAATATATTTATTAAATAATTTTTATATTTTTTATTATTTATAAATTTAAAATAATATTATTACTTTTTATCATAAATCATATATTTTATCGTAAAACTTAACTTACAGATTTAAAAATAAATAAAAAACACCATAAGACAAACGAAACCTTCGCCGTAGGCCTGCTCCTTTTCCACACACACATTCGGTTGAATAATGAATCTGAACAAGGTGGGGGGAAAACAATTGCCAACAGCTGAACATCCATTTGGCACATCTTTAAAAAAATGCTTCTGTTTAGAAGAGAAAAAATAAGTGAGTTGGCTCGTGGTAATGGAGAGAAGCAGCAATATTACTTGCGTATCCTTTCCTTTTTCGTAAAGTTTACAGGCTTGAGTGCAGGGAAAATACTACTATCTAGTATCAAAAACCAGTGTACATCCAATATTATTAAAAGGCATGGTTTTTGCAAGTATTAATGGTTACTTATTCTAAATTTAAACCTTGAAGGGGCTTCGTAACCCATAGAATAGATGTTTGTGGAAATCTAAAGAAAATATTCCTCTGACCTTCTTGGGTGAAACCACTGGAATTTAATTTATATTTCAGTATAAAGCAGACAAAAACACTTTTCCTTGGTTTCCGTGTAAAAGCCCTCCTCCATCATCCATGTGTGCTAAGATGAATAATAAAACCAAATAACATGGTCTCGAAGGAACTTGAAATTATAAAAGAAAATCACTAACATTCAAAAAGAACAAAAAAAAAACAGTATTGTGCTTGGAGGACGGTGGAAAGAAAGAGGGAGACGAGGAATGAATGATGGAGAGGGGAGGATGCATGATTACATCCATGGCAAGGCGTGTTATGCTTTGCACACCCCAACAAAGTAGCTTTCTTCTTCCTTACTCTCTCGCAAACGGAGGAGGAGGAGGAAGAGAAGAAGACCAGCATTGGATTGGAGAATGAAAAGGCAGCCGGTGTGGGACAAGCTCCACGCCTCCTGATGTCACGCAGGGGCCAGAGCCTCTTTTCTTTCTTCTTTGCAATTGTCGTCATTGTTGCAGCTGTTTCTGTTGCCCTGCCTCCTTTCCCTTTTTTGTCTTTGGTTCCTACGCCTGCCCACGTTCCTGTTCAATCTCCATGCGATCGCAAACCCCAATGCCGCATCGATCATTCGTAATGAGTCGATTAGCTGGGGTTTTACCTGTGTGTCTCTCCATCGGCAGCTTTATCAACTTTCTTCTTCTTCTTCTTCTTCTTCTCCTTCTTCTTTCCTTCCTCGTCATCGATCATACATGCCAGAGAGCGAAGCGTTTTTCATTCTTCCTCCTCTGCTTCGTAACACGCTCCTCCTCCACTCCGAGGCGGGCGCGGGAGCTCTTCTTATCGTTGGCATGCATGCCATCATGAAAATTCCCTAGTTACCTTCTTTGCCAACAACATCATAGGGTTTCCCTTCAAAGACATGAACTTTATCGAACCATTACAGCTTTTGGTCGCACCACCGCACCGCGTCGGTTACTTGGGCAAAACATGTTCACTAACCCATCATGTGCTCTGCTTAATTTCAGGTCTACCCGCAAGTAAATCTTCTTTTCTTCAAACCCATCGAATGCTACCCAGCACTTAATATTATTTGACTTGTTGCCCAAAGAGTCATCAACAAGCAAATCAGCTTCTTCCCTTTTCTTGCCCTTTTGTGGGTGTGGGCGTGCATGAAATGGTAGTGGGACACAGCATGACGATAGCAGACAACATCATCAGAGAACACCCACCCCTGTTCATGTGGCAGATTGAAGAACGCTCACAAATCTGAGAAACTTTAATTTAGTAAGATGGGCATCGAGGTTATTATCAGTGCCTCTAATGCTCAATGAATTTCATGCACATTGATTGTCATGTGAGTGAGCTTCACTCCGAACGCCCTGAAGCCAACAAATATATCAGCTCAAAACCTGATGTCAATTGCTAAGTTAAAAAAGATTTACAGGTATTTTAAAGTTTCTCAGATTATAGATGATATATTTCTAACATGTTTGAGGTTGACATTCTTTAAATTTAAGCGCTTGCAGGTTGAAACGTCTTTAGACACTTTGGTTCAATTTGATTTTATCTTTTTTTTTAAAAATTACTTTAAATATTATTATTATTACGTAAATTTTAATGTGTAAATTTTTATAACATAAATTATTATATAATTTTAACTTTATTTATAAAACTAACTTAAATGTCACCAAACGTACCCTTTATTTTCGTTTGATAGCCATAAATTTTTGTGTTCTTTACGATTCATACTCTGTAAATAGGATTATAAATACTGTTGCCTTAATGAATTCGCTGAATGATAGGACTCTTATTTCAGAAATCTATATGCGAGTACTTGTAACCATAGTCAATAGTCCGAATATTTTCGGACTAAAGCCCACAATTATTGGGCCTGTGGGCCGAGCCGTTAGGCACGTGCGAGGCGTCGCACCCTTATCGCTCTCCCCGCACACGGCGGAACATTGCCCTCCCCCGCCGCGGAGTTATGGTGGCGCCGCCGCCGCTGAGGCACTGGTCTCGCCTCTGGAGGGCTCCGACCCTCTACTCACGTCTCTACGTACCATGCTCTGCTCCCACCACCACTGTAATTCAAAGCCACCTCCTCGTCTCTCCTTCCCACCTCCGTTTTTTTTCGTCGGCGTCGTCGTCTGCTTTCTCTAAGTTCGGCAGGAGTTCCGGTTTCCAAGCGGGGGCGCTTAGGCCTGCGGGTACTTCTCCTTCCTCTTCCGTGAATGAGAAATCCGACGAGGAAGGTCTCGGTTCCGACGGAGGCGTGAGGAAGAGCAGGAACCAGAAGAAGAGGGAAGCAAGTAGGGCCGTCAAATGGGGGATGGACATCGCTGAGTTTTCTCCTACGCAGATCAAGCGGATTCTTAGGTATCAGCTTTTGCACCCTTCTGTTGCACAATGTGGTTCTTATTTCTTCGTCACGTGGATTCTGGTTTGGGGGCTGTAGGGTAGCTTCTCTCGATAATGAGGTGTATGATGCGCTCATGCTTGCGAAGGTTGTGTTCTACCTTCTCTTGTACGTTGGACAATCGATTTAGTTTGGCGTATATTCTTTCTCTGTGATTGGTTCATATATTTGTTTATTGCAGAGATTGGGTCCTGACGTGCGAGAAGGAAAAAGGAGGCAATTTAACTACATAGGTTGGTTGTATCCTCGCTCTCCTCCTTATGTAAGCTGTTCTGTTGTGTTTTTTATTTATAGAGGCCTTAGCCACACAGTTGTCAACAATAAATAGAGCACAAACCTTCCTTGGAAACTATCCGTTCATCCAAGAACTTGGTTTCCTACTACGAATGTCACAAGAATATTAAAATTGTCACCTGCATTCATCTCATTGTCATATGGGTTTGTTACGGACCGATGTTCCATACCATTATAGTAAGAGAACTTATTGTAAAAGACTAGCCTAATAGAAGAGAGAACTCACCCCATATCAAGACCACCATGATGTTTGTAGCACTAATGTGGGACTATTTGGTCACATACCCAAATAATTCCTACACTGGCGTCTTTGTCGGTGGCCCACTTTGTGTTTAGGCCCCTCTTCATCGTCCCTTTCGACACTTTAAAAAGAAACCTATGACTTGGTTCAAATCGTACTGGTTTAGATACCACTTATTATGGACTGATGTTTCATACCATCGAGTGAGAGAACTCATCATAAAAGATCAGCTTGACAGGAAAGAGAGAGCCCACCCCATATTAAGACCACAATGATGTTTGCACCATCAATGTGGAACTATTTGGTCCCATATCCAAATAGTATGTATCGGGTTTATAGCTTATTTCGGTTTTGAAGGTAATATAGTTGTTGCAGCTTCAATCAGAGGCTGAAATTTTCATGGTAGTCATTAATGCACATCATTTATCCATTTAATATAAAAGAGAGCATCATCTATTGGTTGTAGTTGGAGACCATCCTTAATGTATTGGTTTTCAATAAAGCAAGAAAATGTGCACTCTGTACCAAGCTTGAAAGTTGTTTCCTATTATCTGTTTCTCCCGTAACTTCAGTTGTGACTTGGATTGTGCATCCAAAAGGGCCTGGTGTTGGCCATTCCACATGTTGCCAGGAAGAGTTGTCGTTTTATTCTGTGGATTATCTTTGTTTGTATTTTCTTATAACAATAAATAATATTAGAATGGTTGGTGCAATTGGTAGGCTTTCTATGGATGGCGTGTTATATGAGTCATAGGTATAGCAATGCAGTTAAGATTGCCAAACTACTTGAACTAGTCCGTGCATGGAAAACTTGCTTTTGATCTCTCTTTGTGAAAGAAGTGTGAAATGTTCTCTCTTCTTTGTTTTGATTTGGTTTCTTTCTACTTTGCCTACAGCTTGTGTAGGCTCATCTTTTTTTCTTAATTTGATGCTTATCTTTGCTGCTGCTCAAAAAAATATCTTCGTGTTTTAATTTTTTGCATCATTGCTTACATGTGTTGCAAGTCCATTGTTCTTATATATTTCTTTCTTAGGAAGCCAATGTTGTCGGAAACTAAATTTCTTTCATATCCAAAATGGAAATGATATGTGTATTATGTTGGAAATATTTTATATTTATATTTTTTTATTACTTTATTTCCTTATATTTTCTATGTCCCACTTCGTGGAGTTTGAAAACATTAATTATCATGCATTTATGTTTAATAAATAGTATCCCTTTATCTTTAAATAAAAATTAAAGTATTTTTTAGTGCCAGATTTTTTATTTGTAATTCATGCAACAGTCCATTTTTTGCTTTTTTTTTGGTTGCACAAAAAATACAATGGTAATAATTGTTAAGATAAATATCAGGGAAACTGCTGCGAGATGCTCAGCCTGAGTTGATGGATGCTCTAATACAAGCATCAAAAGATAATGACAACAATAAACTTCAGGATTTAGCTGCTCAACCAGTGGAAATTTGGACAGATGAAGATGATGATCTGGATGAAGAAGAAACTGATTCTGAGGCAAGCAATGATATTCAGTCTCTTTTATTTATCATCATGCTCATAAGCCATATAAAGTAAATGCAGTAGAAAGTAGTACACTTTCATCTTACCCTTTCGCAATTCTTGTACTTAATTCTCATAGGAAGCAAAGCTGTTAACTATTGAAATTTCTTGCAGGAATGCCAAAACACTATCGACACAGCTAATAGATGGTTTCATGGCTTGATTCATAAGGATGCATCCATCTCTAGTGAAGTGTATTCAATTCATAATGTTGAATTTGATCGTCAGGTATTAATGTATTATCCATTTGGAATATTTAATCTGGGAATGTCAATGTAGTAAATATTTTCGTGACTATATTGTTGGGTGTGCATATTCCTATTCTAATGTGGTGTTTATTGTAGCACACCACCTTTACACCCCTGAAACCACATAAAATAGTATCAATAAATATGGAAAAATTTAAAATAAAGTCAATAACGAAAATGGTAGTATCCCAACAAATAAAAAAGGTCAAACAATCATCCACAAAATTGAATTTTGCACCCACTCTTTATTGATTGTTGATTTGTAATCTTACATAATCTTGAATGTTATTAGTTCTGGTATGTAGACTAAATAATACAATGCAAGCAAAAATGGAGAGAGGAATCCCTGGCCTAGGAAGACAGGTTCACTCACTCAAAATTTGCTTCTGTGATTGTTTAGTAGAAAGCAAATGAGTGCAGGAGCATTCCTTTCTGTATTGTAGGGTTAGGCCTTCATCTGCATGCTCAATAAGTAAAGCATGGAATCTGTCTTGTCTTTGAAGCCATGCTTCCTCATCTTACTTCCACCAAAGCAGGATGTTTGTAGGCATGATGATACAGAGGCTGACAACAGTCAGTAATAAAGGAGTGAGGGAGAAACTTGATGGGTTTGATGGATGGTAAGCAGCAGCCCTCCATGCTAGCAAATGGCTCACCTATGGCCTTTTTATTTCTTCCATAGGGACACTAAAGTTCCCTTAAAAAAATGCCAGTCCACCTCCTATTAAAGACAAAGACATGGCTTCTGACATTAGGGATTGGAAAGCCCAAATGAGGGTTTTTGAAAGATTTGAGATATTGTAACTTAGTGCATTAGAAGAAGCAGCTAAGACCTGAATGGATCCTCAGAACCAAAGCAGTTAGCGTAATATTGAAGCTTCAAGCCAAAATCTATCTACATGCCATTCCACAAGAAAAAGTAAGCTTCTGATCAAAAGGATATATCATAAGGGGCCAATTTAACAGGACTTGGAGTGGCTACCATTGTTTTAGCAGGTCTAGTTGTTGCATTGGAAATGTCTTCGGATTATTGATTCAATCTGTAGCAAGAAATCCTTCGTTAGCTAAAATCTTGATATTTTGACTTGTTTCAAATATTTGTCCACGATTCTCCTGGTTCTGCCCAATGGTCCATGTACTCTTTTTAAGATGTGTTAGTGTAAATATATATGACGTAATGAAATACTTTGTTGTGCTGGAATGAGAGGATAAGGCCAATCAATCTTCATTTTCTATTCAATTTATTATGTTACAAAACTGAAAGTTGGATGAAGTTCTGAGAAAGCAAGTAACACGCCCTGCTTCTTGTATTGAGTCACAACCTTATTTTCTGTTGCTTGCCCAATTTTACTGATATGGTTGATATACTAATTGGACGTAACATTTATTTAGCTAGAACTCTACATTTTTTGTCCATTCACACTCAAGTAGACGAGTATTTAAATGGATTGAGAACTTAAATAGCATGGTACATTAATATCTATAAAAAATATAGTCTAGTAAGATTACTATGACTTTGTGTAGAGAAAATATTTGTTTCAATAATTTATCTGCTGATTTGGTAATAAATGGAAATATTCGAAAGAAAAAAATTTATGTAGCTGATCTCACACAGTGGAATTATAGTTTAAATTGTTGTATCTAAATGCCAAATATTGGTTGATCCAGCTTTTTGGTACTTAAATTAATTTGTATTTTAAAATTTCCAGGTGGACCAGTTGACATTTCATTTTTGGCAGGAACTGAGAAAACTTGTACGGAGGGTGCAGTCCATTGATCGTGCTGGAATGGTTAAAGGAGGTGATGGCGAAACTGAAAATGTGGCTCTGACCAAAGCAAAGCATTCCCTATTCATTTTTCTACGGAAATTGGCTAAGCATATGCTGATAGCTTCATAACGTGAGTTATAATTCTACATGATGTTCATATTTATGCTACACCAATGTCGTTTATTTCTGCAAAGTTTAAATACATAGAGGTTGGTCACACCTTTAAGAGCAGATGGTTTATTTGTGTTGCATGGTATATATAGTCACACGTTTATATATTTAAATTTTTTGATCATATAGAGGTAACTCTGATCAATATAATCAGTGAAAAGCATGCGCAATACTGCATGAAGTAAGACTAATATTTAAAGAAAATGATTCATAAGAAATAATAATAGTAAAAGACAATTCCATACAAATAAGATTGCATGTGTACTTGTCATATTGTTCTTGTTCAATCCTAGGTACTCAAGTTGCAAGCTCAGTGAAAAAATAAAATAAAATTGCAAGCTCAGTGATGCCCTTATTTTTTGTGAAAAACTTCTATGAAAAATTTCCAGGACTTGCATGCAAGCTTCTGCCTGAAAATCCTGTCCATGATTTTTCACCTGAAAAGCGGAACTTTTTGTACTTCAAAATGTCAGTTCAGTCCATCTATTCTAACCGCTCTTGATGCTTCACTTTATGGTATAGATAGACATCTTTGTGCGGGTCATGGCATCTATAGATATCTTGTAGTCATTCAAGTGAGAATGCCTTTAAGATAAAACTGTTGTTTTCATGGTAAATGAGGAAACCTTTTTGAAAGAATTTCTCCTGTCACGTGAGTCATGTTTACAAGCTCTATTAGACATCTTTGGATACCAATGATTATAAGAGGCAAGATGAAGATAAACGTGCTGCCCATTAGTTAACATATCTCATTTTCATAATGTAAACTAGTAAAAAATGCAATCCATATGCAGTTATGAAAGAGAAAGGAGAGAATTATAGATAAATGTTGTTGTTCGCCGTAGAATTGCAAAGCTTCAATTATTTTCTTTCTGTTATTTGTTTAGTTATCACAAAATCACTTCAATTTCCATTCATTCTTTTTTGAATATACAAAAGGTGCTGGAGCTTGATGGATATATGTGTAAATTTTGACCAAATGTTGATTTCAAACAGAAAAACCATATCAACATTTTCTTCCTTTTCCTTTATTTTATTGATTTGAGTGGAAGATAATAGGTCTCTTCTAAAAGTGAAAATGGCAAATTGGTAGCTTCCTCCTTGAAATGGATAGGTGGTGTCGTTTCTGCGATATAATTTAATTTTCCTTATTTTTGTAGTAATTTTATGATCTCATCTTCATACTTTCCAGGAAACAGGTGGTTAGCATCTTTACGTTACTTCATTGGATGGAACAATGCTTGCTAGTCATGGCTGTATAGCTGGTTTCTCTGATCCTCCTCCACATTCAGACTTTTAGCCGTATAAGCATATCTATCAATGGAGATATCGTGCTGATAAACTCAATGCCCCAAAAGAGAAAACCTGCCAATCTTAATTACATTTGCCATCGTCCACACTCACACTGTTTTCTGGCTCAGCTGATGGCCAGCCATTTAAGACCCAACACGATGTTGGGATGCAATGTTGTTGCTGTAAACACGTTTATACATGTTAAATTGGAGCTTACAGATCTGTATAGTTGGGGACTTTAAGATTTAGGATTTAAAGTTTAAGACTTAGGGTGTGTTTAATGATAGTTCTTTTTAATTTCGAGAGTTAAATAGAATTGAAGTTCTGGAGTTTTGATTTTGTAAATGAATTTAGAATTACATAATAATTTGAATGATAAAAATTTATATAGTAAAATTTGTGTAATAATAACGATGTTAGGAATGATTTTGTAAATTAGAAGAAGTTAAAAATAGATAATTAAAATTTAGGATTTAACATTTAAAATTTAAGAATTAAGCTCTAGAAAAGGTCACATACGTAGACAATATTTTATTTTCTTCCAATCCATTGCCACGTAGAAAGCGTCGACTGTATCTTCCTTTCACGTCTCTGCCACCTCCGATTGGTGCGAATTATCGACGGGACCAAAATTATTACAATATACTCCACGTGGCATTTGGCCACAAGGACAATGTTGGGAGTGCAAATGTGCAGGTTTGATTATCTCTGATACATTATTCGTATGCAGTAGACCTTGCTTTATTTTTGTTTTATTTATTGTAAAATTAATTTTAAGTTAAAATTAAAAATAATAAAATAAGTAAAGTTAAATTTTACAGTAAATTATGTAATAAAAATTTACATGAGAATGATAATTTATCAAATCTCGTACGGAATTAAAATCTTCTCTTCGAAAGTTGAATCAAATGAGGCCTCAATTTTAAAATCAGAACCCAGACCTCTTCTAGGGATGGACTTCGAAGTAGAGCACGAAATTTCTTTAAAAAAAAAAAAAAAGTTTAGTGCATATGATTTCATCGTAAACCAGGAATTGCGGCTGCCTGAGCATCCACAAGCGGCATGCTTGCTCTGAAATTTGCCTGGATTTAAGGTTGTGCAGGAAATGTGTTCCAATCAAAATAATAATAATAATAATAATAATAAACGGTAGGACAAGCGTTGGGTTTGTTGATCAACAAATCAAAAGGAAGAAGAATGTGGATGTTTGGTTCACCAAACCGAGCTTCGCAATTTTTTTAATGTCATGTGGTTTTGCTGATGGTGGTTTATCAGCAGCGACCCGTCCGCAATGCTTCTCCCACAATCTACCATCTTCTTTTGACGATTCCCCTGTTTTGATAATCGCATTGAACTTTACACATGTAAAAGTAAAAACACCACCACCATTACCACTACCCATGCGAGATTTGGAGTGCATTTGGTAATTTTGACTTCTCACGATATTAAAGTTAAAACACATTAGGTACACATGAGAATAACTTTTTTTAGTTTTAAAAGTTAGATAGAGTTAAAATTATACTTTGATTTTATAAATAAAATTGAAATTACATGGTAATTTAGATGATAATTTTTTTAATAAATAATAATAACATTAATAATAATTTTAAAAATAAAAAAATAAAAAAATAAAAAACCCATCGTAATCAACCAAAGAAGAAAAAGAAAAAGAAAAAACCAACTCATGTTTCTCACACGATCAGCAGGGGAGGGAGCAGCGAAGTTTTGACAGATCAATGCAGCAGTCAGGAAGGTTACTGTTGGATTGGGGACGATCACACACAACATGTCTGCAGCTGACGCCAGATTTCTTGGGTCTCCGTCTCTGTTACGGCAGTTTTGTTCTTCATCATATGCATACGAATAAAAATAAAAATAAAAATTTGGATCGGTGGGAAGGTGGAATTTGGACGGCCGGCGAGTCTGTTGAAATGTTTGGGAGATCGTGCCCTCGGAGGAAGCCGACTCAGGTCAAAGCCCACGCTCGCCGCCAGACTCCGGAGAAGAGAAGCGGCCAGCAGCCGGACCGGACGTGATAATCCGTAGATTTCATATAATAATCCTCATTTACTATTACTAATAAGAAACTTCTCGTTAAAATTTATTATCTCAAATTTAAAATTTTACTAATGTAATAAATAAAGTTATCTTGATATAATAATGGTTAAAAAACCGATAAAGATATTAGCAACAAACTTTATTTATTATTTCCATATCTCCTTTTTTTTTTTTAAAAAAAAAAGGTTATGAACCCGTAGAAAATTGTAGACCTCCACGGACCGTACGCGCCCGGCCTGCGGAAATTCCCAACTTTATTCACCTGTTTGTCTCGGCCGCAGTGCACAAAACCCCAGTTTTCGTCCACACGTTCAAACAGAGAATCCCAAGTCCGGTAACATGCAAGTGGAAAAAGTAACTTACGAAAAAAGAACATGCAAGAGAAAAAGAAGAAGCAGCAAGCAAATAAATAAATAAATAAATATTATTCGATGATTTACGGACGTGGTAGAAATGCACCGCCAATTCAGATCTAAAATTACAGATTTCCTTGCGTGAAAACGTAGATTACGGCTTATTTTAGAAATCGCTCTTCAAATCGTAATTTTAACTTCACATCAAATTTTAGATATTATTATCAACGTATAAATTATTATCACGTTAATTATTATATAACTTTAATTTTATGTATTTTATAACTCTCAATTTCAATTTCATTCTAATTTCTTGATTGAAACTCTCTCAAATGTATCTTGCAAAACTAAGACTTCATTCGAGAATAAAATTTATATAGATTTTTATCATATAAAATATATATTTTAATAAATAATATAATAAAAAAAATAAAAATATTTTCTAAATAATTATATCAACTAAAACACGTAAATCTTCTCATTGACTTTGTTAAAGAAAACTTAAAACAAGCTAATACTTATGGTGGGCCATGTTCAACTCCCCCTCCCGCTATTCTCTCTCACTATATATGTATGTATGCAAACACACCTTCCTTCCCGCGCCCCCGGCCACATGACCAGTCCAGTTCTTCTCCTCCCCTGTTGCTTCCTATTGCTCCTGCACGCCACCACCAGCGAGCTGTACTGGTAAAAAAGAAGGAAGTAGGAGGAGGATAGGATCGTAACGGAGCATTCTTTGGCCTGTGATTTCTAGAGAACCCACCATGGCCGGATTCAACATTTCCCCATGCATCTTCCTCTTCCTCTGCTTCTTCCGACTTCTCCTGCTCTCGACAGGTGATTGTTTCTCATCTACACCCATCAAAGCAAAGCTCAAGCTCTTGAGCATATTTGTTGCATTTTGTGTCGTACGTCTTCGTTCAATGTTCACACGATACAACCCATCGACACGTTTTTCTTATCTTTCTTGTGTTTATCTGCTACGAAAGACGACCGTCGTGTCGCTGACCTTGTGTTAGACTTCCGGTGTGATTGCAGGTGTCAGATCCGCAACTTTCACGTTTACCAACAACTGCCGCTACACGGTGTGGCCCGGCATCCTCTCCGGCGCTGGGACCGCGCCCCTCTCCCCCACCGGCTTCGCTCTCCGAACCGGCGAGTCCAGGGCCGTGTCGGCCCTGACCAAGTGGTCTGGCCGAATGTGGGGCCGCACCCTCTGCAAAACCGACCCGACCACCAACAAGTTCACCTGCACCACCGGCGACTGCGGCTCCGGCACCATCGAATGCTCCGGCAGCGGGGCCGCTCCCCCGGCCACCCTGGCCGAGTTCACCCTAGACGGTAGCGGGGGTATGGATTTCTACGACGTCAGCCTCGTGGATGGGTACAACCTCCCAATGCTGGTGGTACCGGAGGGTGGGTCCGGGGCCAACTGCACCTCCACCGGTTGCCTCGTCAACCTCAACGGTCTCTGCCCTTCCGCGCTGAAGGTGACGACGCAGAGCAACCAAGGCGTCGCCTGCAAAAGCGCCTGTGAGGCATTTGGGTCGCCGGAGTACTGCTGCAGCGGCAAGTACGGCAATCCCAACACCTGCAAGCCGTCGTCCTACTCGGAGTTCTTCAAGAACGCTTGTCCTCGTGCCTACAGCTACGCTTACGACGACAGAACCAGTACCTTCACCTGTGCTTCTGCCGACTATGTCATCACCTTCTGCCCTACCACCGCCAGGTACTCGACACACGCCAAATCCCACCTGCATCTCCATTATTTCCGTGACTTGGTAGTGATTATTGTATGGGCAAAGGGGTGTATGAGCCGTGTAGAATTGCTTGTTAGGAGAAGGGTCGATCGATCTGAGCTTAGCTTAGCAGCCTTTTTGAGTAAGTGGCCAGGTCGATCTGTTGAGGCTGATACGTCAATTATAGGTGAGGACTGGTAGTAAGTAGCTAGCCAGCGAGCGACCTTTCACCTAACGAGGATCAATCAACCAACCAACCAACCAACGGCGAGACAGCCTTTGCCCGGTGGTTGGGCCGGCCGGCGAAGTTACTGCAGCTCTGCAGAACCTCACGCCACTGTTCTTTATTATTGCTCTCAATTGTTGATGACGGGAAGTTGACCGGGTAATTTTTGTTATATATGGTGTTGTACTGCAGCCAGAAGTCGGCGGGTGAGAGTGAGAACCCACAAGCGGCGGCGCTGCCACTGGTGAACAACACGATGGTCTACCTGGGCGGCGAGATGGTGAACGGCGCCTCCTCCCTCGCAACGATCCGTCTCTGTCTGCTGCCTCTCTTGGCCATCCTCGTCCTCTCGTGGCGATTGGTGTGGGAGGAGCTCACGCAACGCTGAGGGATCCCACCACCTCCACCGTCACCGCTCACAGAAAGAGACGTTATGCAAACCCGTTTGTCTTCACGTGGTGCGGCCCAGATTCCGCTACGGCCCAACTCTCGAGGCCCTGGAATTCAAGAACCACGACAAAGTGACAAACCGACAAGGAAAGGAAAACTCATATAAAAAAGAATAGATTTTTTTAATTCTACTCCGGCGCGAGTGCTCCGGATCTGATTCCTTCTCCCTCGTATTCTATTATTTTAATCTGTATGGTTGCAGTTGTTTTCTTTTTTTAGAAAATATTTTTTATTATAGCACAGACCGTAGAGTTAAAGACGGCAGGCAGGGGACGTCCCATCCCTACCCGGTGCTGTCGCAGGCTCTTTTTGTCAAAATAAGTTAAATTTAATTTTACGTTTTTTTTTAAATTACATAATTTATGATAAAAAATAATAATAATATTTTTTTTAAATTTATAATAAATAATAAATAAAATAATTAAAAAATAATATATAATATTTATTATAATAATGTGATGATAATTTTTTAAAAAGTTACAATAAATAATAAATAAAATACGTTATAAAATAATAAATAAGATTTATTATATTAATGTGATATTTTTTAAGAGTTACGATTATAGTATTTATCATATTTAATAAATAAAAAATAAAAATTATTTGATAAATAATATTATAAAATATTATAATGTATAGTAAAAAAAAAATCATATAATAATAAATACGTAGACAAACAACATTGCCGTTACCGTGAGGCCACCGAGGGATGGTGGTAGTGGGAACCGAGAGATCGTGAATCTTTTGTTTGTTAAACGATGAATTTAAAGGGTATATTTAGTGATAGTTTTTTTAAATTTTAAAAATTAGATAAAATAAAAATTAAAGTTAATTTTGTAATTAAAGTTAGAATTGTATAATAATTATATAGTAATTTAGGTAATAAAAATTTATATGTTATCTTTTATATATAATAATGACGTTGACATTAAATTTAGGAGTTGGAAAAAATTAAAATTAAATGTAAGTGAGAGTGTAGTTTACTTTTAAAAAAAATTTATGATTTATGATGTAAATTTTTAATATAGAATTTTAAAAATATTTAGTAAATATTACTACACATAATTATGATTTAAAGTAAAAAATTATAGTAAATAGTGAAAAATGTTTAAACGAACGACTCCAGCGAGACACATGATGATATAATGATTTTGTAAGCATTTGATAATGAAGTACTTTTATTTTGATTATTGCAGAAAATTAAGAGTTAAATTTTATTTTCAAATAGAATTAAATTTTACAATAAATTATGAAATAAAAATTTATACATGATAATAATATGTAAAAATTTGTGTGAAATTAAAATTAGAATTAGAAGATCATTACTAAACAAAGTTTTTATTTGATAATAAGATATTTTAACTTTATCAATTATAGAAAGTTAAACTTGAGAATAATTTCGTAAATAATGCTAATTTTATATAGTAAATTATAAAGTAAAAATTTATATAATATAAATAATACGTACTTTTTTATTACGAAGGAAGTCTTTTTTGGATTAATGTAATCTATATTCTAAACATTTCGCTTAAGACGACGTCGGCGACGATGGAGCGTGACCGCACCTGCCGTGGTCGGTTTCTGCCGCCTAACTTGTGGGTGAGGTAGCAGCTGTGGTGGGGTGGCACGTGGGTGTGAGGTGGAGGAGATGCTGCCATGCTGGTTGAGGCTCTGGTATGTTCCCACATTTTTCTAGAAAAAATAATTTAAAAAAGTACCCACTATTTGGCTATTTGCCTCGCTACGCTTCTCTTCTTTCGAGCGTTACGGCCCCTCGCGTCGTGCGCTTGACCTTCCCACGTCCGCACGTGGTTGTGAATACGCTATCGGTTGGGGCCTATGGTTTCATTTAGTAATTAGAAATTTTAATTTTTTTATATATTATTATTATATAAATTTAAATATATAAATTTTTACGTTAAAATTTATCATTCAATTTTAATGTCATTTGTAAAATAACTTTTAATTTTAACTTTTCATAGTTGCTAGATTTAGAACTTATTTCTAAATAAAGTCCATGTATGTCAAGATTGAGAGGTACCATTGTAAACATATAAAAAGTCCATAACAATTCAAACTCGATATCATAAAATCTAAACAATAATAATCACTAAACTACTACTTTAGTAGCATGTAGGACAACTCCTTAATTAATTATTTTTCTTAAATTTTACTAAAATTATTTGCATGATAAAATATAAGGTGTATTTGCATGGGGATATCCCTTTTAAATGCCATGTTTTTGCGTTTCGAAAAGAAGAACCGGAGGGCGAAAGCAACGCCCGTGATGAGTGGTTCTATTATTTGGTTCAAAAAAGTTGTACGTGGATAAAATATTCTTTCCGTTGGGCTTTGGATAAATTGTACAGGTGGATAAATTGTACAGGTGGATCAGGCTTGAATGGACGAAAGGCAAAAGCTAACTTCTTCAAGATCCAAGCAACAACAACCGCGATGGTTTTTGTGGTGGTGGTATATACCATCGGTAACGTGGGTGGATATGGACACGTCACCTGTAGAACAAAGAATGTATTTATTCAATAGATAAAATTAGGTAAAGTAAAATTTATATTTTTTTAAAGAAATTATATAATTTATAATGTAAATATTTTAATATAAAATATTAAAGTTATTTAATAAATATTATTATAGACTATTGTAATGCTAAAAAATTCATAAACAAACACATTCGAAGCATATCTGCTATTGAGTAGGATTGTACAGTGTAGGTGGCTGATTAGTTGGTCAGACATAACAAAGCTGTATTTGTTTGCACCCGAACTTTGAAGATGCCTCTATTTATCGCTCTGTTATTTTGTTGAAAGAAAGAGAGAAATGAATATGAAAAATTGAAAAAAGAGAAATTAAGGAAAAAATATTGTATTCTTAAAAGTTAATATTTAAAATGAATTTTATAATAAAAAATATTTTTTAAAATATAACATCATCAAATTTAAACTTCATAAAATTTTTTTTGACATTTTTAAAACATTTTTTTTAAAATAAACTCTTCAAATTTTGTTAAAAATATTTATAATGAAAAACTTTTAAGGATGCAATTGAAATTTTATAAAAGTTACCGTTTCAATAAACAAACATAATTATTGAATTATTATTCTTTCTTTCAAGTATTATTTCTTCGAAACATAGTTACGGTAGAACTATACTTTGTAGCTTTCGTTTAGTAATAATCTTTTAAGTTTAATTTATGGTGTAAAAAGAAATACAACCAGGCAGATTTGGAAGGTTGCACTCGCCGGCGCCGGTGGCAGAATACATGTTTTGACCAAACTCCCTTCGGCTTTCACATTTGAATCAATCAAATGATTAATTATTCAAATATAAATACATCTCTTATTTGTGAAGTAATTAAAATGCTTACGTTTCTCTTATGAGAAGCTTCTGTCGATGTTATAGATCAGGACCCAAGTGCATGAATGCTTAATTGCGTCGTGCAGGCATGCATATATGTATGCGCGCGCGATCTTCTTGAAAATCTACAATCATCATTAATTGTACTGGATGGAACAAGCAACGAGTTCTGTCCATTGAATATATTACATTGGCCGTAAGATATTAATCTGTAATCGAAGTCCAGTGCAAATTAAAGATCGACCATAGGGAGTTTAATCAAAATCTACGTTCTCTCTCCTTTTCCTATCCGACTCATTGGAGGAGTACATGCTAACTTAAGCAGTGAGTGGATCTTTTGATTCTCTCCTTCTGTCCATAAGAAATTTGTCGAGAAATGATGTAAAATAATAAAAAATAAAAAATTAAATTTTTTTTTTCTAAAAATATAATCATTAGCTTTTCAATTCATTTAAAACCAAACAGAGAAATTATGGATCTTGTAACTGCCGATATTGTTTTCACTATTAATACATCTCTTTGCTTCATGTGTGATTCGTTTTGTTGAAATATATAATCTCGCATTGAAAGATCAAAATGTAATGAACTTGGATTTTAGAGAATACTTATAATAAGCTCTTCCCTGTTAATAATTAATTGATTTTAATAAGATGAATCTTATTACATTTTGATATCAATGATAATGCTTTTGTTTGGCTTTAGCATAGTGAAGTTGAAGATCGATTGTAATTTCCAACCGCTTAATTCAAGATCGACCTATGAATTGTATCGATCTATATATCTTCGTGTTTATATACTAGCGTTCTTCATCGTGAGATCGATCGAGCTTTAAAGGATTATTAATCCAAACTCTAACGCACTGCATGACCTCGATCTTCTCACTGATCTGCAGCTTTCCATGGGACAGGAAGCTGTGTGCCGACTCCTTTCTTGTCTCGATCGATCAGTTGTCTCTTAACGTATATGCAACCGCTTTTCGCAGGTGAAAAGAAAAACAAAGATAGAGCTAGAAAGCAATTAAGGAATAAGATACGGATCGATGCGAAGAACCAATTAATCAATCAAAGCAATTAATGGAAGGGTCCCGCTGCTGTTGTCACCAGAGATTCCATACAACCCAACAATGGAATGAGCGGTGGTAGCAGTGGCAACAGCTAGCTAGTGCAGGAGCAACGACGACAGACAGATCGAGCGAAGCTCATCTTCTCCTTCTCCTCCTTATTCTTTCGGAAAGAAGAGACGAGACAAGAGTGATTTGTGTGATCAAAAGCAGACGTTGCTGATCGGAATCTTATCCTCCTCGTCATCGTATAATAATAATAACATATCCAAAACATTTGTGGGGTTGCTTTTCATACTGGATATATATACATATATATGCTGCTCGAATGAAAAGTGGATCTTGCTGGTTTGTGTCCCTAAAATTTAACGAAAAAGAAAATTTAGGAATTTTTTAATCAATGAAATGTTAAAAATATGAAAATAAGACTATTTATGTACCTTATAAATTTTTTTAAAAAAATATATTTAATTTTTAAAAAATTAAAAATATTCTAAATTTTTAAAATTTTAATAATAATTTTTTTAAAAATTTTCAAACACTTCCTGCAAATTTCACTCTCATGCATATTATAGATGTGACATCGTACTCAAGTAAATCCCACAGATTGAAGCCGGCCTCATCGATCTTATACGGTCCCTGTTTCCGATGATCATGTACGAACGCTACTTTCTTTGCTCTCTGATCCTCTTTTTTTTGATGAACTGCATAGGATATATATTGCTATTAATTTCCATATTATGCTGGAAGAGATCGATCTAAATCCATCTTATCCCTATAATTAAATTGATAATGTTAGCTTTACTTTTGAGGTATTTCATGCACTCAAAAAAGGAAAACCTTTCAGATCGACAAGAGCTAGTGCAGAAAGAATACGTATATGATATTGGAAATGCATACATTAATATATGTTTAGCTGAATGCTGAATTGAAGCTTGCGTATGTTGATTTACTTTATTTATTATCGATTAATTTCGGATTAAAATTTTACGTGGCATCAAAATATATTCATTGGTAGATGCCTATAATGAAGCATATGTATAAATAAGTCGTAAGTAAATACAAGTGTTATAAATAGCTACTTTCACATCATTTAGGTGAAGATTGAATCTGTATAAGTTTATATGGGTTAATTTAATTCCTTCATTCACTACCAATTGATTTAGGATTGAACTTCTATAAGCATCATCTTATGTTTCTTAAAAGATTGGGTTAGCTGCCTAAAAAATAAGGTTACCTGGTTTAAAAATAGGTTACCTAACCAAAAATTAGGTTACTCGACTAAAAATCGAGTTACTTAGCTTGAGTTACGTATTTGGTTAAAAGACTGGATTACCTAATTAAAATTAAGACCGAGATTACCTAATATAAGATGGTACTTCCCTTCTCTAGCTAAACACCTACAAATTTGTGGACTCCACATATATATATGTGTGTGTACATATATAAATAAAATTTTTCTGTCTCCTTGCCATTAATGTGGATCCATGCATCCATCTCTCAAAGAGTATCCGTTTGTTGTTGGCAGGGGGTAGTCACTCACCTATCAGTACCGTATAATTAATTAATGGACCCAAAGCACATACAAATCTTGAACCAAACCCACGCATTATTAATGAGGATGACGTGTACGTGCACATCTTCGATCGTAATGCAATAATAAAGGCACGCATGCATCATTAACCTGGTTAATTAATTACTTTTCAAAAATAAAGCCTGGGTATTTAATCAGTGGATTTGAAGGGTAGTGACCCGGCCTGCAGATCCATGATGGGAAATTAAGTAACCTGATTAAGAAATTTGTTGGTAACAAGAGTGGACGGTAAGAGAGAACTAAAAACAAGCGTCTTTACACCTGAGACGGGTCCCACATTCCACCTGGTGCTGACTAGACCGGGCCCACTTCCAACTCATCCTTTTTTTTAGTGCACAACAAAAAGATCACAATAAACTTTTGGTAAAAGTTATGTCTTGGTCCGGGTGGGGATAGCATTTTTATTCTGCATGTCTATGGAGTTTTGAAAAATCCAAACGTAAGCATTTTTAGTGTAATAATTATTCTGAAGTAGTACCTCTTAAAATTACTGCAGTAAATGAATGAATTTAAACGTATGCATCCTAAAAAAACACACACACACGTTAGTTATATAATTTGTTAAGCAGGATATAGTCTACTATGTATTAAAATTCTAAGTTAATCTACATTATATTCTTAATGAGCTTATTTTAGTTAGAAATCGATAGCTGAAATTTAGAAGAAATGGAGAATACTTGAACATTCAGATTAGAGATTGATACTTATCAGTTCATCGAAATGAACATTTTATTCTATAATTAAAATATCTTTGCCTGCGATCATATATTATTTATAAAGAAAAGAAATTAAATATTTTAAACAATTTCTTCGAATGACGAGTTTCATAGAACTGATGGTACAGGCAGGATCCTTGCATCCCAACATTGTGAGATATCTGTGTTCGTCTTTTTGGACGAAAGCAACGGTGCCCAAGAGGGCTTTCCTCTTTCGCCTGTGTTTCCTCTTGCTCGCCTAGGGATTTACTGATCTCAATTTTTCGTCGACAAATGTGGCCTACGCCCTGCCCTCTCCATGGCCGGCGGGCTGGCGTCTCCCAGCCAGCCGGAGTATTGCTGTGGCGGAACGTTTGCGAACCCTAGCAGCAACCGGGCGCCGTCGGTGTACGGCTAATTAAGATTACGACGACGCGAGCAGCACTTTCGCTTGTGTTTCCTCCGGTACCACACCATCACCTTCCGTGCTTCCTCCGGACCGAGGTGAGTCTGCCCCTTCCTCCTCCTCTGCTACCTGTTGTTTACATTTTTCCCACGAAAGAAGTAGGAGAGCGATCCGTTTGATCTCGGGATGATATCATACCAACAGTGGCAAAAGCACATCAAAACTCTACGGTGAAGAAACGATCCGGTGGTGGAACCTGGTAAGATCGAACCTAAACGGGAAGTACACTTCAATTGGATCGCATTCCCTGTTCGGTTTCTCAGACGAAATCACAAATTCGACGGTGACCTAATTGGAGTAACGTCGTCCCCGTCGGAGGAGGGCGCACGCTCAGCCAGTTACGATATTGGGATGGAGGCCCAAAGGGCCCGTCCATCTCAAGGGCCTTGCCGCCTTGGGCCCAACATCACACGTGATTCGACCCGAAACGTCCGAGCTCTTGATCAATATTTGCAGTGCAGCGTGCTTATTGTTTGAACTTGTCGGAAAAGTAAAGAAAAGAACGATCCCTTGTTTTATCTGATGGAATCCACGTCCACACTCCATCACCACCAACAAAACCCATATTCCACTCCACCTACAATTGGAGGGTCCCCCTCTGAATTATTTATTTTTACTTTGAAACCCATATGGTATTTTAATTCTCATAAAATGCATGTATTTTCTAATGGTAATCGCTGCGTAACTCCAATAGTACGAAATGATCGCTTATTATCACCAAAATAGTTTATAATTCTTGACCCCATGATTCAAACTCTACCATATGCTTACCACTAACGGTAAGATAACATATTCAAATTGTTTATCGTCCGATTAAAAAAAAAAATCACAGTCCGCCAGAGATGGTGCTGCAGTAGACACCACAACCGTCGTTGTCTGCCTCCGCCTGAGAATTATTGAGATCAGCCAACACGCCGCTCGGGACAAGTAAACATCAGTAGGTGCATGAACGGCAGGCAATATTGTATAACCTACCGAAGGTTTTCTATTGTTGGGATTCTGTACGTCATGATTTAATCAAGAAAGTAATGATAATAATGTTTATATTACTTGAAATTCACATTTTAGAAAACTTTTTAGGTATTATTATTTTAAACTAATTAAATTGTTTTTTAATAATATTTACATCCGTTAGAATTTGAAGTTTTGATAAAATCATAAAAACCACTAATGTCCGTCGCTTACGAATAGGGTTGGCGCAGTCAATTGAGCAAAACAAAACATTGCAGTCGTGGCGGTAATAGAACCGAGGGATCCGGTGCCTCACGAAGCACGAGCACCACGTGCCGGAGTCTGAGTGGAAGTCCAAGCCCGCCATGAGGTGGTGAGCAGAAGCCCGATCTGCAAAACATGCGAATATGCCTTGGCTGGAGTCCCATCAATGCAAGTAAGAGAGATGTCTCACCTCCCCGCCCTTTTCTTTTGTCTCCTCCATTTTTCGTGGATTCGTAGCGAAGAGAGCCAGGAATGATGGAGTTATTGCAGGTGATCCTCTTCACCGGCGCTGTTTCCTTCCTCTTCGCCCTTGTCATCGCCAAGCTCGTCTCCTCCACGTCTTCCTCTTCCTCTGCCGCCGCTCCCGCCGATCGCATCGGCTACCGAAACGGCCGCGTCGAGATTTCGGCTCCTGTTGTCGGTGGTTGCGGGGGGGCATATGTGGTGATCGAGGAGGATATGGGGGCCGAGGGCTGGAGAGAGGAAATTGACCGTGCGGAGCAAGACCTTGGGAGGAGGGAGGCGGACGGAGAAGAAGCTTTAGAGGAGAGGGATGCGTCTGTTGAAGTGGAGTTCGCCGTGAAGGAGAGATCTCAAGGATTAGATTTACGGAAGGGTGATGTTGAGTTGGCGGTGGAGGGGGATGCTAAGTTGATCGGTGATCAGGGGCGCTTGGGGATGATGGATGCATCCTTGCTTGAAGAGGAGACGGTGGAAAAGGAGATGCAGCTGGACAGTGGGAGTGGACTGGAGGAGAATGGGGAGCAGAGGTTTTTCGGTGGTGTGGTTGGGGATCCGGACGTTGTTTCTTTACCTTTGGACGAAAAATTGGTGGAGGGGGTTAGACCGAAGGGTGAAGTTGAAGCGGGAGAAATTGGGGATGAGGAAGGGAATGCGTTGTCGTTGGATGAGGATGATGATTGGGAAGGGATCGAGAGAAGTGGAGTGGAGAAGCTTTTTGGTGTTGCTAGTGCATTTGTCGATAGTGTAAGAGGCAGGGAAGCATTGTCGAGGTTGAGTAGTGAATTGCAGTTGCAGTTTTATGGGCTATACAAAATTGCTACTGAGGGGCCTTGTTATGAGATGCAGCCATTCGCTCTCAACGTTTCTGCTCGATCCAAATGGTAAAAATCTTATATGGTAGTTTTAGTTTTCGGTCTTCTTTTACCCATTGCCACGGTTTGCCATTGTAGAAGTATATGGATGGGTTGTCTAATGAAATGAATTGATGATCATAACTTAGCAACCTGCCAGTATTAGGTAGTAGCACGTTGACATTGTGGGTAAAATTAAGAAAGACAGAAATTAGTAGCAAAAGGCCCCGTCATAATGGTGGTCAGTCTGATCTCTTATGAGTTGGTTTGGCTGATGAG
This sequence comes from Amphibolis antarctica, assembly GCA_024699675.1. Lineage (NCBI taxonomy): Eukaryota > Viridiplantae > Streptophyta > Magnoliopsida > Alismatales > Cymodoceaceae > Amphibolis > Amphibolis antarctica. The sequence goes on along the minus strand of JAMKPZ010000869.1, from coordinate 28,117 downwards.
CTCTTTCATTTATTGAAATGTTTTTGGTAATGGTTGGTGTTGCTAGGTTTTGAACCAGATCACTTTCCCCAAAGAGTATTCTGTTGGGTGAGGAAAGACCACTTGTGCAAACCGTTGGTGGTTCTCATTTATTGAAATGTTAAAACGAATATGGAAGCTGCAGATGGTTTTCTCAGTGTGAAACGTATAAGACATCAGTTTCTGTCCTACTTTTGTGACAACTTTTCGTTCTCATGCTTCATTACCATTAGATCGATCACATTCTTTGCTATTTCAATCAAACTTGAGGTTCATTAATGTGGACACTTATCCAACTTCAACCCTCAAGTGGTGAATGATGGTGATCCGCCCAGGGTAGCCCTTCACCTACTATTTAATGTTGAGGTGGTCCAGATGTTCCGGTCCTTCCGGAATTATCCAAAAAACAAATTGGTAGGAATACTAGAACTATAGCTACACTTGTAAAGTTAAAGACTTTTAGGAGATCAAAATTTGTTGAAGATAATGGGTGCGTACCACCCAGGGCCATAGATGAAGTTTACAGGGTTTAGCTTGATGATAGGTATAATAACAGGGTTGAAGTGCTGCTTTTGTGATTGCATTTTGCAAGGCATGCTTGGAAAAAGCTTGGGAACATGAACCCTGAAATGGCTATGGAGCAATACGTTGCACTTCTCACTAAAAACGTTTCTGAATGGATGGAAGAGGAGAATTGTGCTGTAAGCCTCATGTGGTTTACTTCACCATTACTTTTGCTTCCTTTCTTTCAATAATGCAGCTGAAAAGTTTTGCTAATTACAGGTGCAAAGAAAAATGGAAGAAGGAAATGACTCTGTAGGAGCAGGAATGCCTGAGTTACGAATTTCTTCTGTGACTACATCACAGCACGACCGACGACAATTTCCAGAAGCTGAAAAGTTTGTCTTAATATTTTGAATCTGCACCTTCTGATATTTTTAATCTCATTTGGTTCTTTTTTCGAATCTTATGTCAAGCAATTTGTTGTCGATATTGTAGGAAAGAAGTATTTTGATGGTGGTAAGAAGGAGACTACTGCATGGTGTTTTTCCTCAGTGGTCTGAACTAGGTGCATATGTGGGTTAAAATACTTATCATCATCTTTCTATCGATGTTAACTTCCTCTAGAAAGTACAAAAAGGAAATGGTAATACACATAGAAACATATAACTTATATTTGACAGACTTAGTGATCAATTCAAATTGCTTGTGATATCTAGATTGGAAAATGGAGAAATTTCAATAAGAACGAACTGTAACAATCTGAGTCATAATCTTGCTATGTGGAGTTGGCCACATGAATCCTTTTTTTTCTTCATATATTTCTATTTATGGTCAGATACTCAGATATTCAGTTAAATTACATAAATTTAAATTTTTTTCATAATTTCTAACTAATTAGCTGTAGGCTTTCTTCTATTTCATTTAATTTTGTTTGCATTAATTAATTCTCCTTTTCTAACTAGTGTAATTCTTTAGTTTTTTAAAGATTGATCAAATAACCTAAGTTAATTTCTTTTATTTCATCTTCAATTGGGTATAACTCTTACTTTATTTTTAATAAAATCGTATTTTAGCTTATCCTTTATTGTATTACCACTTTTAACTTGTCCCTTATAAGAAAGAAAGGATAAAGGGAAAATTGATGTCATAATTTGAAGTGTCTCCTCTGAATGAAAAAGGAATCTGAAGAGCAAACTTATCTGTGTTTTTGTATTTATCATTCAATTGCAAATAATCCAGTCAATCTTTCATCAACTTGTAAAACCTTTGAGAAAAGAAAGTCAAATTCAAAGCTAGGCAAAAACACTATGATTATAAAAAAAATTGTATTTATAAGAGGTACCAGAGGTAAAAGACTGCTTGATGCCTTTCCTATAAAGAAGTAGAATGGAGAGAGATTTTCTTCATGTTTCTAAATTTGTCATCTTCTCTCTTGTTATTGAGAGTTACCCTTGAAGAAATCTTTCTACATTTGTGTTCACTTGTCCATTCTCTCTGTTCCAATCTGAAAAGCCAAATTCTTACACTTACATGGAGGTTTTTTATAGACACTATTTTTCATCTTCTACCTTAGCACTATCAATTATCTTAACTTGCATTGCAGCCTTTGTTTTTCTTGTCATGGCAGGAATGCCTACCTTGAACTATTGATTGTGCATGCATCGTCATCGGTGTACTTCCGGTCGTCATCCTGGAGGCTTTGGCCTGGCCATTCCATCAAGGTGGTTGACGATTCACATCCGACGGTGGCTTGTGCCCTCGCTGCCAATCGGTCGTGTTTGCTAGCTTCACGTTGGTACCACATTTGTTGTGTAAAAACTAAAAACCGTATTTAAATTTGTTGATGTGTATCCTGCTTCTTATAGAACGCTAGTTGCCCACACGTTCTTCGATTCTGTGTATTCTCCAACTCAAAATTTCTTCAGATTCCCAAGTTTCGTTTTAAATTTTTTTTTGAAAAGAAGATGTTTTTTTAATTAAGATTTCGAATCCTTGATGTGAACTCAACATTTGGAGTTTGTATGCGAAGATCGTGAAGTGTATTTTTGAATCTTTAAAATCTTTGCTGTATTTTAACTTCGTTTGGTATCAAGGTGTTTAATTTTAATAACCGTGGAGAGTTAAAATTGTGAGTAATTTTATAAATTTTTATATATAAATTTTTAATTTATAATTTATTATGTAATTTTAACATTATTTACGAAATTATTTTTAATTTTAACTTATTACAATGAGAATTAAAATACATTATTCTCAAAGTGACTCTAGAGGTTATGTCTGAGAATGATGTTTATGGGGTTTTTTATTGTATAGAATATATGTTTTAAAAAATAATATAATGAAAGTAGATTTGTTAAATGAAAAAATAAAAAAAATTTCTTATATAGGAAATTATGTTAATTAAAAAAAACGTAAACTACTATCTCACCTAATATACAAATTTTGTCAAATAAAATTTTAGCCTTTGTTTGCATCTGACATTTTGATACATTATATGATTGAAGTTGTTGATTATCTAGATGAAAACATTTAAACTTTCTTGTGCATCTGTTACAAAGAAGGTAAGTAGTCATGGTCATGAAAAAGAAACTGAAATTACGATCTTTCCATCAAATTCACAGAAAAGCTAAACCCTAGATTAGATTCAAATTATAACTGTTGTCTTCTTCCAGCGTGAAATAGATTTTTCTTAATTCTTGATGTATTTTAAATTACAACGTAAATTAACATTACTATTTTACTATATAAAATAGATAAATTTATTTTAAAAAATTTCTGATCTAATAATTCACAACAAGGAAAAAAGAAGAAGCATTTCAAATAAACGTACCCTACTATGTTCTATGCGGTGAATCCTGCGCCTTCCGTCTTTGCCCTTTTCTTCTAATCCCAAAACCCTAGCCTTCAGCGACTCCAGCTTTCCTCCTCCCCCTCGGTATACCTGAAACCAGCTCCATCTCCTCTTCCACCCTAGTACCGTTCATCGGACGCTGGCCTTCTCTGTTCCCGACACTCCGCCGGGAAGTGGACATGTCATCGTCGTCCCTCTATGACATATTCCCTCCAGCAACGGCTCGCCTTCTTCACTCCCGTAGGGTCCGAGCACGAACCTTCTGCTCCATTTGCGTCTCTCCCTTCAGACGCGGATCCTCCAGTCTCTCTTCACTCCGTCGCGGATTTTCTGCTGCTCCTGCTGCCAACGCACCGCCTCGTTCGAGTTCGCACCATGGCGTGTCAGGTGTGCGGAGATTAGAGATCGTATCTTGTAAAGTGTTGCACCAGAAAGACACCATTTTTAAAATTCCGATCTCGCGTCCGAACTGCTTTTTTCTTTCGACTTTTATGTGCATGCGATTTTTATTGAACACTCGAGAGCAAAACAATTGGAAATTTGTAGTTCCTATTTGATTTTACTGATTGTTTTGCTGTTCTGTGTCAGCCACATTTGTGGATGGTTCAGTGGCAAAGGTGATTGATGGGAAGTCAGTTGCAAAGCAGATCAGGGAGGAGATTGCGGTTGAGGTATCTGGGATGAAGGATTCAATTGGGATTGTTCCTGGGTTGGCGGTCATTCTGGTCGGTTCAAGGAAGGATTCCTTGACATACGTTAGAAACAAGAGGAAGGCTTGCGAAGGTGTTGGTATTACTTCTCACGAGGTCAATTTGCCCGAGGACTGCATTGAGGAAGAAGTCCTCAAGCATATTGCTGGTTTCAATACTGACCCATCAGTCCATGGGATCTTGGTCCAGCTCCCTCTACCTCGGGTATGCACCTTTGGTTGAGTCGGTGCAGTCTTTATATCATCGCTTGCTTAGTATTCATTTAGTTTCAACACTTCATTATGATCTGTCACTTAACATATCCCATTTGTAAGATGAAGTTTCCTGCCACGAACAAAGTTAAATTTGTCTACCAAGACAAACTCTCTACAATGACTTATAAATGATGACGGTCAATTCAAAAATTGTCATATTCCTTATTTTCAGCAATAGTGCAAATACTTTAATTATTCTCTTTGATCAAGTGTTCTCGCATGACAGCATATGAATGAGGAGAACATCTTAAATGCGGTTACAATCGAAAAAGATGTAGATGGCTTCCATCCACTTAATATTGGCTGCCTTGCAATGCAAGGTAGGGAACCTCTATTTGTCCCCTGTACTCCCAAGGGATGCATGGAGTTGTTGCACAGACATGGGGTAGAAATCAAGGGAAAAAGAGCAGTTGTAATTGGTCGTAGTAACATTGTCGGAACGCCTGCTGCATTGCTGTTGCAGGTAACTTTCTCTTCCATTTTTTTGTAGGTGTTCCATTACAGTTTTAGGCAGGTGTAAAATGTTGTTTATGCCACATAAAATTTTTTTAACGAGTTCTTGGCAAATAATATTACTTGCAGAGAGAGAATGCTACAGTCAGCATTGTACATTCACGTACAAAGAATCCTGAGGGGATCACACGACAAGCAGATATTGTCATTTCGGCAGCTGGTGTTGCTAATCTGGTTAGGGGAAGTTGGATAAAGCCTGGTGCTGTTGTGATAGATGTTGGAATCAATCCAGTTGATGTAAGTATACTCCATTAGATGTCTTCTCTAGTAATAATTTTTTTCCTAATCATCTTATCATGTTAACAATTAAGTGTTGCTTACCTGAGGAAAATTTCAATTTTGGATTTTGATCATGCTTGTTCTTTTATGTATTGAGGCAATACTATTTGATAGAGGAACTAAAACTATTGATTATTTTCACCATATAAATAATATTGACCATTGCCTAGTCACTTTTTAATCCCCAAGAAGGACGTGCTACTGAATTGATTATCATCAATTACATATCCGCTTTCATGATAATGAATAAAATGAAAAATCTTAACTACTCATATCTATGCACCAACATTGATTGCATCACTCCCCACATAAAAGCATGAGCTGCAGATCCTTGAATACCGCATGATTTACTTTTTACCAATCATTGAGAGTCTCAGAGACCATATGTTGGTATGGTTTTGTACTTCAATATGGGGAAAAATCTGAAACTGGAGTTTCATTTTCAGGATCCAGAAAGTTCTCGAGGTTATAAATTGGTTGGTGACATCTGCTACGAGGAGACTTGTAAGATAGCTTCAGCCATTACCCCAGTTCCTGGTGGTGTTGGCCCAATGACCATAGCTATGCTTTTGTCCAATACACTTGCTTCGGCAAAAAGACTACATAATTTTAAATGATATTTGCGGATGGCAAAGGTAAGCGTTGGACGTAGGATGAAAATGCCGTATGACATTAAAGAATCCACCCATCTATTACTTATATTCCTTCAAGAAATTACCATTTTCTTAAACAGAAGGCAGTGAAGAAGGTTGTTCATGTGAGTAATCGTATAGCACACGAGGCAACCTGGAGGTACATCATTACCTTTTTTGTTGAATAATGATACTTTCGATTTTTTTTATATTTAAAAAGATTTTTCGTTCTGTATGACAATTCAAACAGAAAAGTATTTACATGCTTTTAAATCAGGCAACCCGGAGGTACATGTTTTTCGTTCTCTATGAAATGTTTCTCGGGTATAACGAGAGAATTTCTTGCAAGGTGAGACCGATCATCTGATTTTGTTGAATTTCGTCGGTAGAATGGATTATCAAATTCTTGGTTGAAATATTTTTTTTTTTTCTCAAGAAATGTAATATCGTTGTTGTGCTTTCATCGTCAACTACGTTATTTTTAGATCGTCTACAAAATCTGCAAGATGGAAAGCACAAAACAATTAACCCAACAAAGCTTCGTATTACACGTACATTTGCCGGCGTATTCGGTGTATTCGGTGATCGCCAACCTTCCCGGTGTATCTTCCGTCGGTCCACATTTCCCGTTCTTGACGATTTGTTTTCCTTCCATTTGACCAGAAATTACGGTGCCGTTACGAGTCCTGCTATATTTGGCATATAATCGTATTTATTAGTGCGTATCATCGAGACCCAACCATACTCAGGTACCAAATCCGTGTCGATTGGCAATGCCTAAACTCATTTCAGCTGTTCTTGACGAGGGACCTGGGATCTGCGCATCTCTGAACATGGCGGACCCTCTCTCGATGCTTGCTCTGCGCTCAAGAGGAGGTAGTCAAGGTTTAGGGTTTAGAGAGATTTGATACGAAGGTGATGTGAGGAACGCACAGGATGCTGGGTTCGAAGCTGTCAGCGTGTACCAAGAATTTGAAAATACACGAGAATGATTGAAGTCCAGGGCTTTTGTTTGATTCTAACTTTTAACTTTAATTTTGTATAAATTTTTAATATTATAATTATTACGTAAATTTTAAGTATAAATTTTTATTATTTAAATTATTATATAATTTTAAATTTATTTATAAAAATAATTTTAATTTTAGTTATATTTAATTTCCAAAATTGACTAAAATTTTCTTAGGTCAAAATAAATTTAGTCTAACTTATAGGTTTGACGTGAATTCAATTTCGGAAATATTTTCTTCCCAATTTCACACCATGAATGTTTGACCTATATAGCTAGTTTACGAAACACTAATTCGAAGATTGGTTTCATTTGTTTTTCACTTCGCATTTTTTTAAAGTAGAAAAAGTGATTTTTAGAAGAATTGATTTTGAGATGGAAGGAAGAAGAAGAGTAATTTTGATAATATAAAAAGTGTATTGGAGAATGTAAATGTCATCATAAAATTAAGAGTACTTATAGAAATTAAAAGTGAAAAAAAAAACAAAGCCTACTCATATGTGATTAGGACTTGTTTTTTAGTGTGTTTATTTTCAACAATTGTGGAAAGTGTAGTGAAACAAATTATGTTGGAGTTGTATAATAAATTATGTAATAAAAGTTTATATATTAGAATTTGTATGATATATGTAAGTTTGTGTAAAGTTAAAGTTAAATTTCTTGAAGTTAAAACAATATAATACTTTCATTATACCGTTTGTTAAAATATATACCATGACATCTTTCACCAATTCCACTCTCACATTTTGAGAGTGGGAAAAAGTGATTTTTAGGTAAACGGTTTTAAAATGAGAGGAGAGAGAAAATTAATTTTGATAATGAAAAGAATAGATTAGAAAAGTTTTTATTTACCTTTGATTTGAAATAAATTTTGTGTGAAAAATAATTAATATCCAAAATATCTATTACTAGTGATACTACTTGTAATCACAACTTCGATTTTCTTACAATTTACCTTCTAATATTTGGCTACTCATTTTTCCAAATATTGCATATTATTAAAAAATAATCAAAATTTAATGTAAATATTGTAAGGAGAATTTAACTTGTATTAGTATATATTTGGTTAGTTTAATTAAATTGTAAAAGAATATTATTTAAAATATATAAATATTGATGTTACAAGAGATATGATAACAAAATAACGAGAAAAGTTGATTAAAAAATGTAAAAGAAGTAATGAAAATTAAGAATATTTCTTAAAGTTGAGTGTGAATGTAACCTATATTTAAATAAAAATTTAAACCTTAGATCTTAATATTTAAAGAGACTTTTATAACCATTATTCTACTACTTGAATTTCTTGAAATTAAAAGGAACCTTCGTCACATACGTCGGCTGATTTGACTGCAAGAAAGCTTTGTCATGGCCGTGAATGACGTCAACGATGACGACATGCGAAGGAATCTATCTATATCTATATATATATATATATATTTATACGTATGATTGTACTGTTAGAGATGTCAATAGATCGTGTTAGCACGATATAGTATAGTTTAATATAGTTAAATTGTGTCGATTAATGGTATAGCATGAAATTTTTTTTATGCCGTAGGTCATACTTGGGTTGGAACCCCAGGTCGTTTGTGTCGTGTCGGCACGAGATTAATTTTAGTACGAAATAGGTACGACCTGGCTCAGCACGAGACTACCAAGTGGGTTGCGGGAGGGGGGAGGGGGTCAATCGTCGGGTCGCGGGAGTGGGGGCGGACCCGGTCGTGTGGCTCGCGGGGTGAACGGTCGTGTACACGGGAGGGGGTTGAGTGGGTCGTGTGGCTCGCGGGGGAATGGGCTACTGTGTCCTGCGACTAGCGGGGTGAACGGTCATGTGTGCCGGTGTGTAGAGGGGACAGAACGGGTCATGTCGCTAGCAGGGGGATGGGCTGTCGCGTTGTGCAGTTGGTAGGGTGAATGGTCGCGTGCGTGGGAGGAGGCAAAATAGGTTGTGTGGCTGGCGAGGAGACAGGCCACTGGGTCATTGGACCGATAGCCAAGGTGAACGGTCGTGTGCGCAAGTAAGCGGGATGGGCTGTTGGGGAACCGTACCTAGGTCGACCATTGAGTCATGACTTGCAAGGTGCAACACAACAACAGTCGACACGCTTCGGCCCAACAGGCGGTCAGCTACCAGGTGAAACAGTCGGTTGCCGCCTCAACGGCTCAACCAGCTTTTCTTTATAAATTGAGGGAGTTGGATTTTGTTTTTCACTCAACTCACTCCTCATCTCCTTCACTCCAATCTCAATTCTCAAATCTCTAATCTCAATTCTCAATTCTGAATTTCTCAAATTTTCTTACTCAAGTCACAAACAATGGTGCACTACCAAGGCTAAAGTTCTAGAAGCTACTGATATCCTTAAGAAAACTTTTCTGAAGTTGAAGTAACGTCGTCAATGGAGACTACTGGAGTTTTAACTTCAACTGTGCCGCCGAGGAAGTCTCGGAAGAGAGCTTCCATCTGGTTAAAGTATACAATCACGATGAAAGCTATGGCAGACGGCATATAAGAGGAACGAGCTTTCTGCAACCTTTGTAACGCCAACTTCTCTTGCAAAATGTCTGGCGGTACAGGTCATTTATCTAGGCATATTAATACATGTGAAAATAGAAATAAGGATAAAACAATTCAAACTCAACTTTCTTTTACACTTGAGGATAGTGTTAGTTCATAGACTTATGATTCTGAAAGGGTTAGGGACTTGCATGTTAGATTTATTTGTTCAAAAGATTTACCAATAAGTTTTGAAAGAAATAAATGTTTTGATAATTATATTAGTAAAGCATATTGTCTACAATATAAATGTGTATCTAGAAATACTATTAGGTTAGATATTATGAATTCATTTAATAAGCTTAGATTAGAACTTATTAATGTTATGAGTACAATAATGACATGTATAGCATGCACTTCAAATATTTGGTTGGGTAGATGGGCCGTCGAGTCTTGGGTCGACTGCTGGGTCATTGGGTCGGCTGTCGAGTTGTAGTGCCAAGTCTCGAGAAGAATCGTGTTGGTCAAACTCGTGTCATTGACTAGCACAAATAATATTTTTTCGTGCCACAGGTGTGGACCGTGCTGGCACGGTACGAATAGTACAACAATGACATGTATAGCATGTACTTCAAATATTTGGTCAGGTAGACGAGCCGTCGAGTCTTGGGTCGACTGCTAGGTCATTGGGCCGGCTATCGAGTCGTAGTGCAAGTCTCGAGAAGAATCGTGTTGGTCAAACTCGTGTCATTGACCGTCACAAATATTATTTTTTCGTGTCACGGACTGTACCTAAGTTGACTCATTGATGGTGTAGATCGTGCTGGTACGGTACGAATAGTACTATATCGGTACAAAAATTATGTCGTACCGACACGACACAACTCTATACACAGTTGAACATTTTAAATATCCAAGTGTATTCTCTATTTTATTTATTTACGTTGCTTTAAATATGGATTTTTCATTGGTGTCACCAGCGCCTGATCCCCCTCATCAAACGCTTGGGTTGGTAGTTGGTACTACATCAAACACATTACATGATTTATCATAATTAAGCTCGGTCGCAACCGTGATTCGAAAATCTTAATTGTTCAATATGAAAACTACCACAACAGAAAAAAAAAAAAGATTCGAATATTTTCGTAAAATTCGTAAATAAGCATCATGTCAAACCCGACCATTTAAACGTTACGACTTGTAGCTTATTTGTTTAAGATGATATTGAGTTCTTCTTTTTTGATGTTTGGCGTCTTTTTTTTTTCCGTTTTCAATAAATGTTCCGCGCAAACAGATTAGTCAAATTGGATTTTTATAAAATAAAAACTCCCGAAATTAGGCAATACGTTCCTTTTTACTTTCTTCCGTTATCTTTACCACGACTTCTCGTCAGTCAACTATGATTATTTAATTAATTAAGAACATGCATGTATGTAGATATACAGGTAATAACCAAATTTTTTAATGAAATGTTAATAAAAAACATTATTTTTTATATTACCAATATTTTTCAATTTGAAAGATTCAAAGTTTAAAAATAAATACGAATGTCATAATCGTTGTTAGTCAACAGATACATATCGAAACTAATTGATAAGCTAAAGTCATATTTATTAACTTAATTTTAATTTTACATAAATTCTTATACATCATTATTATCGTATAAATTTTTATATACACTCTTACATTTTATAATTTATCACATAATTTTAATATCATTTGGTAAATTACTATTTACTCTAGTTCTCTACTAACGTTTAGATTTAATAGAGATGTGTACGTATATTTAAAAAGTATAGAAAAAATGTAATATAATAAATTAAATTTTTAAAGACACATCTTTCCTTTCTAAGGTTATGTTTGTCTACATGGTAATTAGGATTTAAAGTAATTATCATGTATTTTTATTTTTTACTATGTAATATAATGTTCTACAATAATTTTTATTAAATAATTTTAACATTTTATATTAAAAAATACTAAAAAAATTATATTATAAATCGTGTAATTTATATAACAACAAAAACATTACCTTCAGTTAACAAATGAGTAATTAACGATGGAATGCTGTCTAAGTGAATGTGATGCGACCGTGAAGTTGTGGCTGTGGTGGACCGCGTCCGGGAAAATTAAACTCGTGGGGACCGACCTCGTTCTGCCTTGACGACAGCAGTGACGTCGATGAGATCCGCCGAAGACCGACGTCGATTTTAACTGAGGTCGCCGGCGCCTATTTAATGGCTTCCATCCGTATGTGTGGTAACCCAACCCAGGCCCTGGAACCCATTCATCCATCCCTATATATCGTTGTTAACCAGCTACCAGTCCAGGCAAAAGAGAGGGTCGACCATGGCAGATATTGGAACTCCGGCTGCGAAGAAGGTCAGGGATTCTGCAGTTTCCGCTCCTCCCACCGCAAACTCCAGGTCCCCTTCTCTCGATCGCTTGCCTATTTTGCCGTTTCCTGATTTCCTCTACCTGTTTGTTTGACGGACGAATTAATATTACACGAATGCAGCTCTGAGGGAGCAGTTCCGACCGTCGACGTTCACGCCGCCAACGAACTAATCCACTCCGACCATAGTTATCTGGACGTCAGGTATGTACTTTCGTAGCTAATATTGAGCGACCATGTTCCAGCCGGCATTTTACTTGTTTGGGTTCGCCGCACAGGACGGTGGGAGAGTTCAACAACGGCCATGTGAAGGATGCCGTCAACGTCCCCTACTTGTTCTTCACCCCACAAGGTACTTAATTACCTACGCGTGTAAGTAGATGGCAATATATAAGATCTCCCTCGTAGTTCAGTTTCGTCCATATATGCTTGATCGATGCGTTCCATTAATCGATTTTATCCATACGACGACGATCAGGAAAAGTGAAGAACGCCGGATTCATAGAGCAGGTGTCGGAAATCTGCGGCAAGGACGACCTCGTAGTTGTGGTACGTACGTACGTACATATGTATGTATTTGATTCGATTCTTGATGTACCGGGACTGAATTAAAGCTGCGTTTCGATTACGCGTTGGTGAAGGGTTGTGCGAGCGGAGCTCGGTCTCTCGGGGCCTCCAAGGAACTTATTTGCTCTGTGAGTCATCATTCATTTCTTCTTTCGGTTTTTAAAAATACTTTATTTTCACGATAACAATTACATTATTAAAATCACTTTTCACTTTTCACTTTTCTTTTATCTTCAAATCATTTACTTAAAGATACAAACTCCATGTATGTATATGTGTGTAAATTATGTTGATTAACACATATATATGGTGTTGATTAATTGGGGATCTGCAGGGCTTCAAGCATGTGAAGAACATGGGAGGCGGCTATGCCGCCTGGGTTGCGAAAGGCTTCGTCGTCCACAAGCCCGTCATCGCGGAGGTCGCCGCTCCCTCCGCCTGATATGCATGTGCTGCTGCCGCCGCATCCACCTGTTGGTAGTTAATCACGGAATTAAATAAAATCCCAACTTTTTTTTACCGCTCTGGAATTCCTCATCCATCAAAAAGCCCAAACTCGATCGGGTCGCTAATTAATAAGCCTTAACGGAACTTAATTGATTTTTGTAGACTTTTTTACATGGTCCTGATATTCTAACATTTGTGAAAAGATCAATTTTAATCGGCAAGTATCATACAACGGGTTGTTTAATAAATCACGTTATGGCATCTAACTCGACAAGCATCGTATGATAACTATAGTTTCGTTTGTTAATAATATTCTAAGTTCAACTTTAGTTAAACATAAATTCTCATTCATTATCATCATTATATAAATTTTTATCTTATAATTTACTATAAAAATTAACTTCATTTGAGAAAAAAATTCAAATTTTAATTTTTTATAGTATTTGAAGGTAAAATACATTATTATCAAATACATATGTACGAAAAAAAAAAAAAAAAAAAACACCTGTACGTTGCACACAAGAACTTTTATATGTCATTTGGGCTGGGCTCCGAGGCCTCATTCAGTCGAACTGATTGATGATCAGCACAGCTTGAGTCTTTGTCATATTGGGCTGTCCATTCTTGTAGTCCTCCAGTGGGGTGCTACGTTGTACAACTTGTTTCGTTTTTTTTCAAAAAAATAATAAGTATATAGCCAATAAGTTTGTAATAAATTATTTATAAATTATATTTCTATTTTTATTTGAAAATATTTTAAAAAAAAATCTTATATTTTTTAATTTTTTATTATTTTCGATTTTTTTTAAAAGTGTTAATAAATGTTCTAAAATTGCACAAAGGTCCACTCTCTCGTCAAGAATCCATAACTTCGTTTGGTAGGACTCTTATTTAAACTATAACTATCCTACCTATAACTACCCCACCATCTCGTTTTAGAAGTTTCAATGTGGGTTAAAAATTAAGAATTTGTTTGTTATACAGCTAGACTTTTTTATTTGAAAATTATTACTTTTGAGATAATTTTACCGTATTAATGAAGTTTTCAACTCAAGATTATAAATTCAATAAGTAACCTCTTAACCACTAAGAGAAAAAAGAAGAAGGGTAGCATTAAGATGATCGAATTTTCAACTCTAGATATGTAATAAGGTGGTTGTTTCTGAAATGAGAATCGTGACAGTTGAGGATAACATCAAGAAATTCATTTTTTTACTTTTGGGTGATTAATCTGTTGTTACGTTGTGACAGAATTTTACCTCAAAACAATATTTTGCATATTACATATAATTCAATATTTTTAAAATGTATAGAATAATCATTGTTTTGGGCTTTCAAGGTTATTCCTGTAATTTTGCGTTAATACAACTCTATAAATAATAGTAGTCGGGCACGCTTTCCCGCAAACCCGTAGCGGTGCTAGAGATGTCAATCGTGTTATACTGGGCCAACCCAACATGACCTAGCATAGCACAAATAATTATTCGTGTCGTGGGTTTCGGTCCCTAGGTAGTTCATGTCAGGCTGACACGACCATAAATTTTGACACGAAATTGGCATGGCTCAGCCCAACACAAGACTATGAGGTGGGCTTTCGAAAGAGCGAAGGGGACAGCTTTGTAGGTCGACGGGGGGAACAGTCACCAAGTCATAGGAGGGGGGTGGGGCCAATGGGGTGAATGATCACGTGCACAAGCCGCTTCCACACAACGAGTGAACGGCTACCGCACAACGACCAACTTGTGGCTCGCTTTCGCGCAACAGGCAGCCCACTTTCTCACAACAAGCAATCGACTACCGCGTCCAACAGGCAACTCACTTCCGTGCAACGGGTGGCTGACGGCTGGGTGCAATAGCTGGTTGCCACATCAATTTTTCTCTATAAATTGAGAGAGTTGGGTCCTGTCTCCTCCACTCCAATCTCAATTCTCAATTTCTCAAATTTTCACACTTAATTCACATTTCACAAATCACAAACAATGGCCCACTACCAAGGTCAAAGTTTTGGAGACTACAGATATCCTCAAGAAGATTTTCCTGAAACTAAAGTGACACCGTCAATGGAGACTACTGGAGCTTCAACTTCAACTGTGTCGTCGAGGAAGTCTCGGAAGAGAGTTTCCATCTGGTCAAAGTACATAATAATGATGAAAGCTATGATGAACGACACTTCAGAGAAATAAGCTTTCTACAACATTTGTAATGTTGATTTCTCTTACAAAATGTCTGATGATATAGGTTATTTAATTAGGCATATTAGTACATGTGAAAATATGAATAAAGATAAAACTATTCAAACCCAATTTTCTTTTACTCCTGAGTGTAGTGTCAGTTCTTGAACTTATGATTCTCAAATGACTAGGGACTTGTATGTTAAATTTATTTGTCAAAAAGATTTACCAATAAGTTTTAAAGGAAATAAACGTTTTGATGAATATATTAATAAAACATATTGTCCACAATATAAACATGTATTTAGAAATACTACTAAGTTAGATATTATGAATTCATTTAATATGTTTAGATTAGAACTTATTAATGTTATGAATACAATAATGATATGTATAACATGTACTTCAGATATTTGATCGGGTAGAACTAAGGATGAGTACATAGCTATAATTGCACATTATATTAATCAAAATTAGATTTTACAAAAAAAATTAATAGGATTTAGAAAAATTTGACATCCACGTACTGTTAAAACAATTTTTGCAAACATTATGGAAAATTTTGATTTATATGGAATTAGAAATAAAATAGGTAATATAATTTTTGATAATGCAGCTAATAATATTGTAACAATACCAATGTTTAAAACTACATTAAATCTACCAAATGGTTTTAAATTATTTCATCAAAGATGTATGTGTTACATAATTAATATTATTATACAATCAGGTATAAAAGAAATTGAAATTTATATTGAAATTGTTAGGAATGCTGTAAGTTTTATAATTAATTTAAGAAAGTGGCAACAACAATTTAGTAAAACATGTGATTCTTTTAAAATGCCGTATAAAAAATTCTCTTTATATGTTCAACATGAGTGAAATTCATTATATTTAATGTTAGAAAGTATATTATCATATGAAATTCTAGTAATGTTTATCTATAATCGTCATCATTATGATGATTATCAAAAATAATTAAGTTATGATCATTTTAAAATTGTAAAATATTTTGTTGAATTTTTAAAACCTTTTTATGATGCAATTGTTAGATTATTAGGAATTTATCATTCTACATCTGTCTATACGTTGCATCATTTATATGATATTTTACGAGTTTTTAATAAATATGAGATATCCATTTTTCCAACCAATGGTAAATAAAATGAAACAAAATGTTTTAAAATATTAGAATGAAATCCCTACATTATATATTTTGAGTGTATGCTTAAATCCTAGGTGTAAAATAAGATATGATATTAAATTAATTAGGGGAATACAAATAAGTTTAGGTGTAGATTTAGGATTAAATATTAATACAATAGAAGAATAATTAAATCAAATATTTGATTTATACACACAAAGATATGAATTAAGAATATAACATTCTCCTCCACCAATGTTCAGAATACCAGAATCAAATGTTGGACTATTTTCAGATTCTTGGGCATTTTTACAAGATTTAAGATTTGATGAAAATATTCCATCATCATTATCATACAATTATAATTGTATAGTATCTAAACAATAATTAATTACTTTTAATTCAACTAATTACCAATTATTATTATTTACTCAACATTCTAACTTAAATACATTTGATGTTTTAGATTAGTAGAAGCAACAATCAATGATTTTTTCAATATTATCAATAATAGTAAAAGATTTATTAATAATTCTAGTGTGCTTGTGAATAGATTTTCAACATGAGTGGCACGTGTTTGATGACCGAAGAAGCAGACTTAAAGTAGATATAATAGAAGCATTAATATGTGTAAAAGATTGGACGCTTGCTTGACTTCGTGAAGAAGATTAAGTTGAAAAATTTACAAAGTAACTTTCAAACTTAAACATTTCGTAATTAAAACATTGTAATTTTTCAATTTGTAATTCTTTCAAAAATGTAATTTAATTTTTTTGTAAATATTTTTTAAATGTAATTGTAAATTTGTAATAATGTAAATATAAAATATGTAATTTATTAATAAATAAAAATTTTAATTTAATTATATACATTGTTGCCATATTAATTACTGAATTAAATTTAAATATTGATGGTTAAATGTTGTTATTAATTAATTAAATAAATATATTTTTAAAATTTAATTATTTAAATATTATATATATATAAATTAATTAAAAAATCGTATCCATCGATATCGTATCATATCGGACCTTTGTGTTGGCTGTGCCCAGCTTGACATGTTTAAGCGGTGCTTCCGTTCCACAGCGTGTCAACCGACGCCCAGCCCGAAACGCCGCAAGCCCGTCGAATGCATTGAGATGTCGAGCGTCCTGCGGTGTGATGATCGCTGTCGCGCCTTTGCGGAGCACGTCCCTCGGCCGAAGCGGTCGGGACCGGAGCCCGATCGCCGGTGGCCGATGGTGAGAATGTGAAATAAAGAATGTGTGGGTGGATGCCATCGCTTCTTCAAGTTGCCGATACTAGGATTTTGAAAGCTTGTATGCATTTTTTTCAATCGTGCAAGTTGAATAAATATAAATAGGTTTTTCTTCAGAACGAAGGTTTTGTTTGAAAACAAGATTTTAAAGAATTTTTATTATATAAAATATATGTTTTTAAAAAATATAATAAAAGTAAATTTTTTTATTATAACTGTTAAAGAAAAAAAATAGGAAGAAATTTTTTTACAAGCGTACTGACAAAAAAAAAGTGAACTCTTAACTTATTTAATACGTCCGATTTGTCAAACAAAATTGAAGTGATCCAGGTTAAGACATGCCAAAAATAAAAAATATAAAAAACATCAAAATATTTTCAAAGACACGTAAGCAAGAAAAGCCTTTTAAATGACATACCAAAAAACATGACATCTAATTTTAAGTAACATCATCGAATTCAAATCAATTCCATGTCGTCGGAGAAAATTAACGAGAGAAAAGGTGTGCTAACGACAAATAACGTTATTAGTCTTTACTTTTATTTTAATGTTAGTGTTTCTGCATTATTCAGGATTTAAACCTTAGTAGGTTATTAATATTTCATTAATTTTATATAAAGCCTATAAATATTCTCAAGTGTAAATTTAAACAAAGATACTATTAATATACGCGCGAGAAATTACGTGGATGACACGGCATCTTTAATTATTGACACAGTAATAATAACTTATATAACTACAAAAGTCTGCAATCAACGTCGCTCGTAATTTCCGTCATTTGAATCCATAATGACCAGCATAATTACGAGGTGCTTTGTCCGACGAACGTGCAAGCATCGTGGATTTGTATAAATTTTTATTATACTATATATTTTAATAAACATTCTAATAAAAGTAGAAGTTTTTATTTTAATTGTTAGAGATAGAAATATAAAAAAAATATTTTAAAAATCATATTAATTTAAAAAATTTAAATTTTAAATTTATCTAATTTATTAATTTTGTCAAATAAAATCTAAGATATCACCACCGCTTATTCCACATTTTTCCCATCATCGAATCTGTAAAAAACCCTTGATTGATGTCTCTTCGCATCAACGCAAAGGCGCAAGAACACGATCCAAAACATGAAAAGCGGCGTGCGTGCGTGCAACGCATTAATCAGCACGTTATCACTAAACTAATGTCTTAATAATTATAATTTTTTTAAAAAAGTTATAACTAATTTCAAAAATATATTAAAATTATCTTAAAATATTTGTTTTTTAAAAAAAAAACGTTGATCTGCATGCTCTTTCGATGATTTAAATCGTTTCGGAGACTTTCTGCGAATTCTGTATATTATCCATTTATTTTAATACTACTTGAGCATTTTTATATGATCTAAGGTTGGAAAACTTTTAAAATCATTTTCCAACATATCCAACCTCGAACGCCGGAAGTCCAACGCCACCATTTCCATCCTTAAACGACCTAATCTATCAGACTAATGCAACCCAATCCAGCCCATGCACGTATGCGACTGAGGAGGATATTTTGTGAACAAAGACTCCTATAAATACCGCCCCTCCGATCCCGTTCGGTGGCGGCAGGCCGCCGGAAGAAGACGAGGACCGCCGGAACACGATGGGCATGGCCTTCAAGATGGCGAGATCCAACGCTCAAACTCCGATCCGCCGCTCCATTCGTGATGGCTTACACGTCTGTTGTTGGTTTGGGTGTCAGGCCGTCACGGGGATGCACGTGCTGGAGGAGTGCCGCGAGTCGTTCACGGACATGAAGCGGAAGAGGGTGCACCGGTACATCGTGTACAAGATCGACGAGGGCAGCAGCGCCGTGAGGGTGGACAAGGTCGGTGGCCCCGGTGAGGGGTACGACGACCTCGCCGCCTCCCTGCCCCACGACGACTGCCGCTACGCCGTCTTCGACTTCAACTTCGTCAACCTCGACAACTTCAACATGAGCAAGATCTTCTTCATCACGTGGTAGCCACTAGCTATATCCGTCCGCCACCAATGTATATATACATATGACGAACGATTAGGAACAGCATTGATTGATTAAAATACTAATTAATTAAGCGCGAATGCTTAATTGTATGATGCAGGGCACCAAGTGCGTCAGGGATAAGGGCTAAGATGCTGTACGCCACGTCGAAGCAAGGGGTGAGAGAGATGCTGGAAGGGGTGCACTACGACATGCAAGCTACCGACCCGACCGAGATGGCCATTGATGTCATTAGGAGCAGGGCAAGGTGAAGCCAGCCGTACTAATTAATTACTCATTAACATCTGGATCAGGGCCCCGGCCGCCACCTATACCTAATAATATTATTAGAACCACCAACTAAGCTAAACAAAACAAACCCTCCGCTCCTTTCTTTCGATCGATGTCTTAATTACGTACTCGTATATATATTGACTACACACCCAATTATACTATACATGCAAGGACCACGAATATATATATATATATATATATATCAGCCACGTAGCTCGTTGATGTTACGGCGTTGGGTTTTACGTTGATTTCGGCCGTGGCTGTTGCAATTAACCTGATGTTATTGTTGAACTACAAAATTTTTAACCCAGATGATCGAACTTCAACGCTTATATATTAAACATGGGTCTCAATCTTCTGGTGATATATATAAAAAATCAATTTTATAAGTGTTTAAATTTAAGTTAATTTTTAAAATTTTTACTTTCTCAAATAAGGTAGTTTAGTAATTTTAGTATTCTAATTTAAAATAGAGAAGGGAAGTGAAGAGATTTAAGAGAGAGAAAAAAATTTAATTTTAATACATTTTCAATTGAACGTGTATATAATCAATTTTTTTATAGATATACATTAGAAGGTATTATATACCACACCAAAAGTACAATTAAATGCACGACGAAGGAGTGCATCATTCCAGATCACGACGTTGATATTACAGTTCGATCATCTTCCTCCGTAAAATATCTCGAACAACTCAACTGCATGCCTTCTCCGATTGGATAAAAGATCCTGAAGGAGACGCGTTTATTATACTATTTTATTTTGCAGTTGGTAAAACGCGTATGCCTCGATCACAATTGCATCTTTTTGGTTGGGTTCAAGCCCAAGATCACTGATTATTGTCCCTGTCGTCACATTCCACTCCGCAACCTAAAGAGGAGTCCAGTCCAAAGGCCCATGCTTCCTTCCACTTCCACAACCTCGTCGATAATGTGGGCTTCAATTTCTCACCTTGGTGTTTTGGTTTGCTCGTCACGCAGCTCCAATGAATATTGAATGATATGGTTGCGATGTTCAAAATTGATTCAAGAGGAGCACTCGCAAGGTAGGTGTTCGAAGAAATGCTCAGAGAGATTGATTGATGGAAGTTGACGTAATTCTTCGATTTGATATTGCATTTATAAGACTAACAGGATCTAAGGAAGGTACGGGTACTCTTATATGTTAAAATCTAAGATTTTAAGGCTTCGGTTGAAATAGACTTTGATTTGAACGTAAAGATACAATGTGCGCAAAATGCCATACATGGATGGTCCACTGGAAGATGAAAAAAAACGCCAGATGCCGGATTTCAACACCACCTAAGCAAGCAGGAGATGACCAGCACGCAATAAATAAAGAAAAGAAAGAAAAAAAGAGAAGGAAGATGGCAGGAACCTAACGCTCTTGGTTCATTAAATAATGCACCAAACATGGATGACGTTTTGCCATAAAGACATCTGCGTCTGTACCGGACAACTGCATGGCCACCCCTACCTTCCACCTCCGTCCGAGAGGTTGATTAATTGCTCGGTTGGCTGGTGGCTTTCATCAATCAACTGCTGTGACGAAAGCGTGAACCACCGAACGTGCAGCTACGGAGGACGGAAGGGAAGAAAACAACAAGAGGAAACGTGTACGGTTCAGAATTCCATCGATCGACTTATATATATATATATATATATATGTTATCAGACGTATATACGTGAGACAGCAGGCAGCAACCACAACCTATATATATATATGTCTATATATATGATGTCGGCATGCATGCGGGGTTGATCGATCAATTTCCGCTTGGGTTTCGTAAAAATCAAACCAACCATATATCATTTCGATCTCATCTCTGCATTCTTCCTCAACATTTGATCGATCATTCAACAACAAAGCAATAGTTTTGTCCAATCATATATCCGTAAAATCTCGACATATATGCGTACCAGAGGAGACAACCTGCATGCTAATTAAATCAATTTAAACATTTTTTCCAAAAAAATAGAAGAAACAACTATGATTATCGATGCTGCTGTTGTTAAGTCAGTATCATCCTTGGCTTCCACTTTTTTAGGCTTTCTGTGGCTTCCACGAAAAGTGACGTTCGACCGCCTGGATTGTATCATGATAAACAATAGCATTAAGTGATGTTCTGCTCTTCTACCTAATCTGGATTGTATGAGATACCGCCCTCTTGGATTCGTCAGTTCTCCTGGCATGAGATCATGGCCTTCGTGATCCCTCGATCTTATATATAATTAAACATGTACAAGAAGAATAATAGTAGTAGTTACAGTAATAGTAAATTAATGTAGAAGCTACCAAAGGAAAGCAATCCAATGGGCTAATACTTTGATCCCAAGCATGCGTGCATGTGGCAAGGGAAAGAGTATTATTGATCGATCGACCAAGGTCCCCACGATCGAATGTGATTAATTAACATGAGAAGTGAAGAGAAATAATTAATGACAGGCGTAGGATGGGAGTTGGCCGGAAGGGAGTGAAACCTAGCTCTTTTTGGTCACCATCGATTGGATGTGAACTGAATGACAAGCAAAGGAGTACGTACGTGGTTTTTCTTGACTTTGGTAATTTTCGGTTTGGATTTGAAATTAATTAAATTTTTTATATCATAGGATGAGAGGAAATTAAACAATCGACGGCGTTTCGATTGGGAATGAAGTTTATAAAAAAATTTCTTATGTCAAATATGTGTTTTAATAAATAGTATAATAGTAATAAAAGTTTTTAATGTAACTATTCGAAAAGAAATAAAAAAATATTTTCTTACCTTAAGAATCCTTATTAGAAAAAAGAGAGAGAGAGGTGATCAACCTCATCAACGTAAAGAAAATATGTGAAGCCGGGAATCGTTGTAGACACCCTACGGTGGTTACTCAAAATTAATAAAACACGAAAAAGAAGAAAAGAAAATATTTAATGTAATTTTAGGCTACGTTTGTTTGTTGTTCCCATTTCAATTGAAATTAGTTAAAATTGTTAGTTAAAGTTAGAGTTATATTTGTTTAGATTTTAATGGTGTACAGATAAGTAGACCTTAAGTGTCGGTACCGTTGGCACATGATCGTTCATTAAATACTTCATCAGCAACCGAAATTTTGTAAACAAAACGGAACCTTAGCATCACATTTGTATAGTTAACTAAAAAAAGATGAATTTAGGATTTAAGAAAAGCAGGAAAGTAACACTGAACTTTCAATTCGTATAAATACTTGAACCATCTAATAATTAAATAAATAAAAACGAAATTTAAAATGAAATTAATGATTAATTTTTAATAAATAAACAAATTTATGTATTCGTAGTTGAAATTTATTTCAACATTTCATTAGTATTTAAATTTATTTTATTTTAATCTGTGCACTTTTATTTTAAAGAATCAAATCTACGATTGATTTTCAATTACTCGGTCGTATTTAAACTTCACGTACTTGTATCAGCGGTAGTTACAAATTTTTTTGAAAAAATATTGTACTTCAAATTTTTATATTTTTTAACCTTTAATTTTCATGTGTACCGACATACCCTTTTTTTCCTAACATTTTATATTATCTATTTTATAAATTTTTTTTACAAACTTTTCCCGTGGGCCGTCGGAATCGCGGTGACGCTGCCCGGACCCACGACCGGGAGGACCGGGGAGGAGGAGTAAGGTCCGTGGTGGTTGGTAACGAAGGCCCACGTGTCCGGCGGGCATTGGAACCCACCACCCACCGGTACCTGGTCAGTCCTCTGCCGCGAAATCTGGTGTTGGGTTTGACGCCGCAAACGGCCGGAGGGAGCTTCCGAAGCTCATCGGCTTCTCTGGCCTTCTAGAAGGAGCACATGCGCTGCTTCCGGCGAGAAGGGGTTGCCTCGTAGCGTACGGAAGTTGGCCGGTGCACCGAACAAAAACCTCTCACCACATTTTCCACCCAGATGGGGTCGCCGAGGGATGAAAGCCGATGACGGCCTCTTTTTAGATTCTATTTATTTAAGTATTTTTTATTACACATATTTATTTTTCATTATATATCATAAAAATTTATAATAATATTTATCAAATAATTTTAATATTTCATATTAAAATACTTATATGATAAAATATATAATTTCTTAAAAAATGTAAATTTTACTTCTTAAATAAACACACTTCAAATGAAATGTTAGTTAAATTTTAACTTAAATGACAGTAGAAAATTAAAATTAAAATAATTCATTTTTATATGTCAGAAAGGTGAAAAAAATAAATTTGATAAATAAAGAAAATTAAGAAATAAAAAATTAAAAACTATTTGTATATCTTATGAAAATTTAAAAAAATTAATTTAAATAAAAATTTTAAATATTTTATATTTTAACATTTCAAATGTAATTCTATTTTAACTTTAATAATAATATGTTGATAATAAAAATTAAATTACATTTATTATAATTTTATTTTTATAAAATTTAATTTCATAAAATTCAAGTTTACTGTAATTGTATATATTAATCATATCTATATATCATGAGTTAATATTTTTAAAACTTATACTTACATGTATTTTTAAATTTAGAAATTAGACACAATCGTGGGTCCAACAAAGGTTGGGAATGTTGAACTTTCATCGGAGATTAATGGTTACGACGTCATTACATAATCTTCTACGTAACCATCCATAGGTAAATGTCAATGAAGGTTTAGAATAGTCACGACATTACATCTAATGAAATTTTTACCCGTTGTTAGGGATTTTTCCTACCTAACCGTTGGAAAATAGCATAAAAAATTTATATATAAAACTATACAACAATGAGCGAGAATATATATATATATATATATATATATAGAAAGAGAGAGTTCACAGATTTTGTAGGTGCCTATAAAATGCGTTTCTGTAGGTCTATTAAAGATGACAATAGAAATCTATTATATAAATTCATAAGGTAATGAAAATTTGTTGAAGATCAATTTATACAACGAACTTACATCGTTGTGTAAACTAATAAGGTAACGGAAGTTCATTGAAGATGACATTATTTCAACGAACTTACTCCGTTGAAGATACGAATGTGACTAGTGATATAAATCATTCGACTAATATCTAATGGTCATATACAAAAGTAACTTCTGTAGATACCTACGTAACCATTTTTCAATACACATGTACATCAATTGTTTACCGAATCTACGCATACTTCTACGAGTATAATAATAATAATTAATGTTAATTAGAGCATGCATATCGGTATGCACCCTCACATGCGATATGTTAATTAAGTTGACCAAATCAGCTGGGAAGCGGTGCTTGCTTCTCAGCCAAAGATTCAAAGCAGTACACGGTGCAGCAATATATATGTGTGCGTGTAGATTAAATAGTGCATGGATGAGCTGCCGCTTGCATTTCATTAATTACTCATGCATCGATCGAGTTATCTATATATATAAACCGGCAAATTAATTGTCAATGGCTGACTAATAAGCTCGTGTTAAATATTTCTGATGGAATCTCTGGTTACACCTGGAAAAATCACAGTTTAAAACTTGCATGCCTAATTACAGCCAATTAATTAAACTTCAACTGAACTAGAATTCGGACTTTTCCTTCAACCATTCAACTCAACTTAATGTCGATCGTAAAGACCAGCGTTGAAGTTTCAACTCTTTTCTGTACAAAGCTTAACGTGTAGCGCGCAGTTGAAGTTTCTACTATTTTCCCTATTTTAAAGTCTCCTCGAGAAATCAAATTAAGTCCCATTCACTTCTTACCGTGAAATTTCAAACACAAATTCGATTGGTATAAATGTATGACAGCTATCGTCATATAATAAGCTTAGATTTTTTTTTCTATCCTATTCAATTTGAGATTTTTCCAGTACTTCTGAATCAGCTAGAAATTAATTAATTAATTAAAGATCGATCAAGCTCAGCAAACAAACTTATTAGAGAATTAAGACGTACGTGATCGAGAAACGTTAATTACGTCGATCCGGCGGAAAGTTGATTTCGCCCTTGGATTGCCCCGTATGCGGTGTTGATTATTTTATAGAAAACGAATGCGTGTGGTGTAATACACAGGAATAATATCTTTTAATGACATTTATATAAAATGGTGTAATACATAGGAATAATATCTTTTAGTGACATTTATATAAAATTAATTTTATAAGTATCTAATCTAATGATTGAGAATACGTCAAATTTAATTTTTATTATTTCTTCCCTTTCCCTTATCAACCTCTCTATCTCTCAATATACATGTGTGTGTATATATATATATACAATATATATATAACAAAACACGGCTCGTCAGAAAAAATCCTTTCCAAGTTATCAAAGATAAGAAATAATAAATTGAAAGATCGAGGATAAGGCAGTTTGAAGATGGTTGGGTGGTGAGGTGGATGGATGAGATCGATGATAACAATAACAGTGCATTGGGTTGCATCGACGACGTACGCTTGTCTTCTCCGTCTCGATCATCCAGACCTCACCTTCCTGTGAAACGAGAGATCCGATCTGCTTTTATTAATTCATTTATTTAATCATGCTTACGTACCCAACACTTATTAATTAATTGGGAACCAGGACCAATACCCAGACAGGGTTTGGAAGCTTCTTCTGCATGCGCTAGCTACCTCCTAACCCATGGAAAAAAAAGGTAAGAGGTAGGTGAACGTTGTTGTTGTTGTTACTGCTGCTCGTGTTGATCCCATGCATGCATGTGCCCTTCATTTAAATGCCACTTAAAAAGGTCAGGTCGGTAGACCCCCTTTGCGATGCCAACGCGCGCGTGCGCGCATTCATCCTGCCGTGCCTTAACTCGTCTGGAAAGCAGCACTAGTTTATGCAGATTAATTAGACCCAGCTTTGTGGAATGAATTCGTGATTAAATAAATAAAACTGCGAGCAACAAAGAATAATTAAGAATGGTCTTCTTTTCTAATCAAAGTCTTCGCATGTTTTTCATCTCCGTCTCCCGGCGCTTTACAAAACGATTAAAACCGGCTAATCAATTGATCAATCAAAGCGTGCGTGTGGCCTCGTTTCTTCGGGTGTGGACGATCCATCACGTGATTTGGCTTGCAAAAGCACGCATGCCAGGGGGTGACGTGGTGACAAAAGATATTTTCAATGCCACGTCACTTTTTTATTTTGTTAAAGATATATACGTCTGTTCATACGAGAAGCTTCTATTCTATTTTTTAACTTATCTTTTTTTTTACATTTATTTTTTTCTAAATCCAGAAGTTACCTTTTTGTAGCTTCTCGTGACTTCTTTTTTCTTCACCTAAAAGATGTAAACACCCTTTCATCTCGTGATATTAAAAAAATACAAGTATTACAAAATTACTAAAAATATGATATTTTTTTTAAAAAAATTAAAATTATTTTTTATAAATAAAAATCCTCTTATATATATTTTTTTTATTCTTATAAACTTTATTTTTAGAATGCAAAAATGTGAAATGTAACAACTAATGGGAAAATGTTTATAATAATAAAAATGTTTAATTATGGTTAAAATATCATTAGATGATTAAAATTTGAAAAAATTTATAAATATATTCTTACATGTATATTTTAAATTTAGCACTAAAAATATCCTTTGTAATAATAATTATTTATAAAAATAAAATATCATCATTAATAGTAAACAACTCGTTAAACGTTAATTACGTTACATTTTAAAAAAAAAATTTATCAAACATAAAATAGAAATTTTATAAAAATTATTACCCTACCAAGCAAACGTAACTCTAAATTATAACTTCTTCTTTATTTAAGAGGTTGCTATAATATTACTCTAAAAATTAAGAATTATATTTTAAAACTGAAATAAATATACCATCAAACTCTTAAACCTTGTTTGGTAATAATGCATTTCAATTTCGTGAACCGTAAAGAGTTAAAATTAAAAATAGTTGAAACAAAAAAAAAGCTAAACTTTACGATAAATTATACAATAAAAATTTGTATATATATAAAAACTGATAAGATAATAATAGCACGTAAAGAATTATACAAAATTAAAACACTCTTCTAAATCGAAACAAACTCAAAGACTTTGTTTGAAAATTTTCAAAATAAAAAAATTCCTTTTTAGGTTAACACGAGTAAGAATTTATTTTATTTTTTTCTTGTAATGAAAAATTTTATTTTTATTATATTATTTTATTTTTTACAAATTTATTACCAAACGAAGTCAAAAGTCTTAAGTTTAACTCCTGGGTCACCTACCAATCCACTTAACGAAGCCGCCCGCCGGCCCTATCCACGGCGGCGGTGTCTGCCCTTCCCAACCAAGACGGTGGGCACCAATTCCGCGGGATATTTTGCTCTGCTCGTTTCGGCGCAACCGTTCATTCTTTTCTTTTTCCCCTCTCGTGTACTATTACATTTGATGTTTTAGTCAAAAAAATATTTCTGCTAATCATCAAGTTGAAACCGGACAAGGTGTTTGTTACGAAAACCCTTCGGCGCTTTTGTGCGCAAGTTCGAGACACTTTCGGCTGGATTAAAATTAAATCTAGACGAAAAAAAAAATTTAAAAAAAAATCCTTCGCTCTGGGATACAAATCCGAGGGTGGAATGATCGCATTCCTTTGCAGCAACAGAAGAGTTCTCTGTAAGC